>VXBW01004797.1:97575-151527 GCA_013400375.1 Thinocorus orbignyianus
TCCTCCCTTCCTCCCTCCCCCCTGCCACTGTCTTTCCCCCTCCCTTTCTCAATCCCTCTCTCCCTCCTTCCCTTCCCCAACTGGCCATCTTTCACACAAATACTATAAAAAATAAAAAAAAAAAATATCTCAGTGCGCCACAGATAGCATGAACAAAATGGCACAGCTATCTGGGATTTTGATGCATAGTGAAATGAAGGTCATATGATCTTACTTTAGCTTTTTCTTTTTTCTTTTTTCCTTTTTTTTTTGGTCTGGACAACTTTAGAATAATGTTCAGTTGCATTAAAACAGTACTTTTGGACCATCACCATAAATAAGATGCACAATACATGTCAAAACAAGTTCTTATGTAACACAGATCACTGTGGCTTCATTTACTAGTAACATCCTTCATAAGTCATAACAGGGAATGAAGCAATCTCTGTGATATGGAAATTTCTTCTCAAGTGCATAAATTATGTCTTAATGCTTCAATTGCTTGAAAAGTGGGGCAGTCCCGCAGGTCGCCATTTCCATTCCGGTGATAAGATTTGCAAATATTAACAATGATTTCTGTTTTACGGGGAGGATTAACTTTACAGGCATGAGGGATCCAGTTTAGTTGAATGTGGGTAAAGAAAAACCGTAAATGTAGTAAATTAGCAAAATCAAGTACTGAAGGCAACTTTACTTGACTTGGAGTGATTTTATAAACTTTCCCAATTATGAAAGGTGAAATTACGTGCTCAGCTCCCACGTTACACCTTTGTGCCTTCATCTTCAGCCTGGTCCCCATGATTGTACAAGAGAGATGCTGCACTGGGACCTGCCTCTTGTCCGTCTGCCGCAAGGTTGCCTTGTGCTCTCTGACGAGTCGTCTCTCCTAAAACTTCTGGACATGTCATTGCTCGTGAGCTGCCTTGGTTTTCGAAACCTGGCTCTCATCTAGGCTCTAGGTGTTTTCACAATTGATTTTCCCTGGATTTACAGTTATTCAGCATGTCTCACCGCTGAAACGAGTGTAGTTCATCAGGAAGATTTCTGAACCTCCAGAAATACATGCAGATTTGCTTCACTGTACTCATTTCTCCTTCTTTGAGCACTGAAAAATGTATTCAGGCAGCCTCTTAAAGTCATACTAATAACAGCCATTGAAATGGAAAGCAGCAAAATTATGAATATTGTATAATGCAATGTTAAATTACAAATAAATAAAACATCTGGGGCCAGATGTTGCCATTGGACTCCTGTGTGGAACTGCCATTCCTTTCAGCAGCATTGTGTGTGCACTTCTGAAAGCAGAGTTTGGCCCTTGATGGAGAGAAGCAGTGTTTTTAATGTAATATTAACAGAAGATGATTTCTCCATTAAAACCAAGGTAACTTTGTAGATGGGGAGATGAACACGTTTTATAAAAGCAGCTGAGGTTGTCTCTAAAACAACCTTCATAACAATGATTTTTTTAGAGGTTAAAAAGATAGAAAACAAGAGTGAAAAATGGAAGAAACCTCTGAAGAGTACGTATGGTGAGAAAAGGGAGCAGACATTATAAGAAATATACTTGAAGTAAGCCCAAGTGCTCAAATATCACTCAAGAGTTTTAAAAGATTGGTGATAATACATGTAGGAGGATAAAGTAATCTCAGAATGTCCAGCCTCAGGTGGACTTGCCAAGTACTGAACTCTCATTTTTCCTTTTCGAAAGTCTGCTGAGTCTTTTCACCAATGCAAAATTTACTGATACCCATGGGACACTTACAGGGAAAAAATGGCCGTTTCCTCAGGGAAAGAAATCCCCTGCTCAGAGATTGGTTGTGGATAGGTTTACAGAATTTGACCTTTAGTCATATCTAGAAGATCCTTTTACACCAGGGCTGATTTCTCCTTAGGTTCAAGTGTGATGCATGCCTGTGCTCGTGGGTGCAGGTGCTGCTTTGTGACTGTTTGGTCATGTAGCCTCTCCCCTCTGCAGCACCTGCCTGGGCTTGTTTGCCATGTGCTTTTCCAGAAAGCCTTTGAGAGCGGTGGTTGTTTATTTTGAAATGTTCTCAAAGGGGTTAACCTTTCAAAATAGACATCTGCTTTTCCAGGCTGCAGTCTTGCTCCAGCACATCGGGGTCAGCAGAGTGCAATGCATCCAGGCACAGTGCTGGTGGCCAACTTTGTTGATGACCTTTTATACAAAGCCTTTTAGCAAGACCGGGCACCCCAGCGACAGAAATTAAAGTGCCAGACAGTAATTCACTGCTTTCTGCACATCTTTTTTGAACCTTTGATTGAGGTGCCTTTGATCACTTGAGATGGTTACCTACTTGCTCTTGTTGATTCCCTGTTCTGCGTAAAAAGGTGATGGGACGTGTTGTGCCATGGGCCAGCTCCAGGCCATGGTCCCCTCCGTGTCAAGTTTAAGGCAGGCATTATAAGACATTTGCAAACGAAGGGTTTTTGTAGGGCAACCCCCTTTGTAGGTGCAACCTGCCCACTGTGCATCTCCTGCCATGAGATGTCCATTTTGGGAAAAGTGGGCTGCACTTTTCACCACTCAGCTCTTCAGCTGTGCCAGAAGCCCAGGACCCAGGGCTCTAGTCCAGCCGGGGGGCTCTGGCAGCTCCAGTTATCTTGGGAGCTCCTACATTTCAAAATGAAGGCTTCAGTGTGCTGAACTGCCTTGTGAAGGCAAGACCACGCATCTGCCCCTGGACAGCGAACAGCAATCCATTCCTTCGGAGAGGCAGTGAAGGAAAGAGGCTTAAAAGGCATCTACCTTTGCTACAAGTAATTTATTGAAGCAGAACCCAAGCAATTAGTGACCAAGTGAAGATTACAGAGTATTTTAATTTTTGGTGCCAAAGAGAGAGAAAACTCACGTTTTGACATCCTTAAAGTTTTACAGTCCTATCTTTCTGCTACTCCTTACTCTTCTTTCCTCCTTGACCTGTACCAGCTTCTGCAAATTCAGCCTTCTGCCCAATGTCATCTGTCTGTAAAGCTCATTAAAAAGCTCAATGTTCTTGGCCTATAGGTTTCCCTTCCAAACAAACAAATCTGCAATCTGGAAATCCTCTTCTGTAGCACAGTGGGCACAGCACAGGGCAGGCATTTACTATTTGCTAGTTTGCATTTCCTTGAAATGAAAGAAGACCTAAAAAAATTTCTTTCTGGAGAGTGTTTTGGTCAATGCTGTGTGAAATGACATCATTGCTTACCCAGCCAGATGGGGCCGAACACTCTGTCTGTGAAAATGTTCATAGGAGCAGTGAGCACCTTCAGACAGACGCTTTCCATTAGACTAAACACAGATATTCCTTTTAAAAGTGTGCAAGGAAATCGAGCTGCAGACTGAAGCCAACTGTTAAACACAGCTGTTCCCNCTCAGTCAAGAAAGTGAAGAAGTGGTTGAGAAGTTCTATGTACGCCGCCTTCTGCACCCTGGATTTTATAGGGCAAGCTTGCGATTTCTGTTCAGTTTTACTGCTTCAAATGTTATCTACATAAAACCCAAGTGCTAAAACCGGAGGAGAAAAATTGGATATGAAACCTTTTGGGTGTGAAAAACAAATGTGCCAGAGCTTTTAAAGGGGCCTTTAAAAATGGCATCTCTAAATAACATCTGTACTGTATGGTTTATATGCCGGTGTTTCAATTCACGATGTTTCCTTTGGCTATGACAGTATGCTATCCTGGTTTTTATACCTGACAAGAACCTCTCTGCCACATTTCTGGAGTTTTTGGACTTCAGGGCATTAATAATTAACACTTTATACTTGTTTCAGTCCCCATGTCTAACAAGGACAGCACTGGCTTTTCAAAACCCTTTATCTGAGCTAAGTGGCAAATGATGTTCCCATGCCATGGGACTTTTCTGAGGCTTTGGTATTTTCTCCTCATGTATGGAAATAAGGCTTGTGACAGACGTGTGCCACAGTGTAACTTTGGTCTTAGGTGATGTTTGCTGCTTCACACAGAACTAGTGAAAAAATCCACTCTCCAGCAGATGATGTGACTGCTAGGTGCCACGGCCAGGCAGCTGCAGATGCTTGTCCACGTGCACGACTCTTTTTGGGTCCCTGTGCAGGAGCAGTGGCTTTCCTGCAGCTCAGAGGCATTTCCCAACAGGTCTCTCACAAGAAATGAGTTCCTGCCAAAGGGCGTTGTTTTCTTGAATCAGCATTTTCCGACTAGAAAGAAGAAATTCCGATCATTTCTGCTCATTAGAAATGAAGGGACTTCCCTGGGGGAGCGGCTTTACCCATTGCAGTCAGCTCAGTGTGGTTCTAAGAAACGTTATTTATTTGGTTGGTTATTATAACCAACTGGCCTAATGGAAGATCTCCCAACATTTCAGTGTGGAGAAGTGTTTTTTTAAACTTTTAAAAACAATTGCATGTTTAAAATTACATGTTTCAGTCACCTCCAGCAGCCTCATACTAACAGCACAGAGTTCTTCCAGCACAATCAAAAAGAGAAGGTTGCATTAAAAAAGACTTCAGCTATTTCCCCTGACTAATCTAGAAAGAGAATCCCAATCTTACTGAAGTGCCCTGGGCAGACATTTTATAGCAGTACAGGCTATTTCATTGCTGGAAGCAAGTCTCTAATAGCCTTTTAAGCATCATTCAGCCTGAATTATCTGACTAAGACATGTACATAAATCATGTTATATTACACAATATTTTTTCCTGCCCCCTTTCTTGAATTTTACTCCTCCAGTGCAAATTCTAGAAAAGAAGCAAATTAGATTTCCTTCAGTTGCTCTTAACAGCTAGTGGGACAACTGAGTTATGTCAGGAATTTTTGGCCCAGTTTGTTACATTCAGAGGAGTGAAATTCTATCTAAAGAAGTGGGAGAGGTGTTTCAGAAAGAGGAGGCAGTAACTTACTTGTTATTACTCATTTTACCCTGCTTGATTTTCTGTCATTTAACTACCCGAGAATGCTGTACACTGCTGTAGTACATGGATGACCCATCAACTGAGCCTCATTCTCCCAACTTCCCTCCTGAGAGAGGCTCATGTCCTAACGATGGGGCCATTAGGAGAAGGATTTCAACCACCTTAATTTATCTGAGCTCTAATTTCCACCTATTTCATACAGGCATGGTTCTGGAAAGGGGGTTAAGCCCCACTGTGCCTACTGGGGCACCTCCTCTGGCTAGTGCAACCCTGCTGTTTGCAGAACAGAAATGGGATAAAATCTGGAAAACCTGTCCAAGGCAGGGAACAGAAGTGAGACCCATCCGTCTGGCTGAATGCCATAAGCATCAGGCTGCAGGGCTGACCTTGATGCCTGTCCTCTCTTGCTTTCGGAAATCTCTCATTTTCACTTGCATGGTCAGGAAAAGGCATGCTCTCACCTGGAACTTCAAAGATCTTAGAGGCTGAGTGAAAACTGGCAGCTGTTGGAGGAGAAACCTCTGAAATGAAGGGCCCACATAGAGAAAGGAGTTACCACCTCTTAGCCAGAGGGCACCTGGAGGGCAGCAGCCATCTGGCTAGCCAGTGTGCAGAACCTTAAAAATACTGCTTTTCAGGATTAAGGTTATAAGGGAGAAGTCACGATTGTGTAGGCTAGAGGGCCGAGGACACAAACACGAGGGAAAATGGGTCTTGCTAGTTCTGTTCCTTCAAAATGAATCTTATGTTATGTTATGTTATGTTATGTTATGTTATGTTATGTTATGTTATGTTATGTTATGTTATGTTATGTTATGTTATGTTATGTTATTATTTTTGGGTGCTGCCTGTAGGATTTAGTCTCCATATAGCTGTTTGCAGGTGTCAAATGGTCCTGGAGTTGCCCACTGGTTGGAGGGATCTAGCAAACCTCTGGTACCATCACATCCAGCCTGTTTGCTGGCAGGGGATGGCTGAGTGCCCAGGGAGTGTTAGACACTTAAGAAGTTGAACAGCCCTATTTGCCCCTGTGCTGCTGCTGAGTCAGAGCAGGAGCCATCTACACCCACAAGGACACAGACAGAGCTGTGCAGGTTTGGTGTAGGAAAGTCTGGTGAATCTACTCCTAGCTAATTGTGAAGTATGAGAAGTGATACATAGAGAAATTTTGGCGATGAGGAGAAGAGGCAGTGTTGCTTACAGTCTCTGAAGTTGGTGCTGGATTGTAGGGCTGTGGGCTTCCAATCTATTGCACGCCAAAGACACTTTGTTTTAGTGGCAGGATGGAATAGAGAAGTGCAAGTCCATTGCCTGTCTGTTAAGCTGAGCTGTGTACCTGACCCTGACACAAGAGGCTAAACGGATCAAAGTCCCACATGAGGGCCCAGGGAAACATGAGCATGCCCATAACGCATTTGTTCCCAAGAGCTGCCCAGTCCCTGCTAGTGTGCTAACTACTGAATTAATCTTCCTCCCTGGAGTCAGTGTCCCTGAAGCATGTCCAGATGACATCTTCAGAGCCTGAAATTCACCAGAGAGGACATGTAGCATTAACACCAGAGTGACATGCTCTTCAGTGATACACCACCAGCACTAACACTGGAGGGGCACACCCTTCAGCAATCCACCCCTTTCTTTTAGATGTGAAGAGCAGCAGCTCCCACTAGGAGGGAGAAGATGAGTTTGTTTCCATAAATGCTTAGGCTGCCAACAAAAATACCAGGCAAACCATAGCAGTGTTTCTACAGTGCTGACACATGCCCTGTGGGACTGCAGCTGCCACCATCACCTCATTTCGCAAAGGCCATTGACAGTTGTCAGATGATAACAACTTTGGATAATTAGTGTCCTGAAGGGCTTGATCTGAGGGCTCAGAAATGAAAGACTGTATGTTGAGCTCAAAAATTACATTTAAAAAAAAAAAAAAAAGTAATGCTAAGAAAAGCAATATAGCAGGTTAAATTGCATTTGCTGCATCTCGGGCTTACATCTCACTGTAAATAGCTTCTTAGTCAGGGTGCAGGTTTTTTAAGTCATTAAGACAAGTCCTGAAGTCCTTCCTCAGTTTTCACTCATATTTCAGATGCTTTCTCATTAACTTCAGTGGATATCTCTTTGTCTGACTGAAAACCGAAAGGGGGCCTTGGGATTTGAACTACTGGGAATTTTGCTTGAGTAAGCAGCAAATGTGGCCATGATAATAACCTTTTCTTTTTTTCTTTTCCCCTGTTTTTTTCCCCTGTTGCTTTTCTGACAGCTCTGAAAGAGGGGAAGGAAAGCATTTAGGACTCACCACCTTTCTGGTTTGCTTTTGAGGATTTGTGAAATGTTTTTCTTTGGAATTTCTAAGCAGAAGGTCATTTCAACAGAAAAGCCATCATATTTCATTAGAAAATGTCAATGAAAAATGTTAGGGGCTTTTTTCAACTAAACCAACATGAAGATAGCAAGATAAATACCAAAATGTTTAGGTTACAAAAATCTAGACCCTTTTTTTTTTTTTATTATAAAAACCCCAGTAGTTTTAAGTTAATCTTTTGCCCTGTTCAAAATTAAAAGTTTGCCTAAATCATTCCCATAAAGACTATGTTCAAATGAGGTCATATTTACATATCTGCCTCTGATCATATGCGACAGTGCTGGTTTATGGGATGCACTGGCTTTCCAACCCCAGAAAATGGTGTGTCCTCACCATGATCCTGTCTTTCACCAGAAATGTGGGCCACTGATAACAGCAACTTCACCCTTTTCCTGACCTCTTTTTTTTCAAGGAGAAACTGAGAGAGGGAATGATTGTATTTCACAGAATTGCAGAATCATAAAACGATACGGGGTTAAAAGGGACCTCTGGAGATCAGCTAGTCCAACCCCCCTGCCACAGCAGGTCCTCCTAGAGCAGGTTGCACAGGAACTTGTCCAGGCCAGTTTTGAATGTCTTCAGAAACAGAGACTCCACCACCTCTCTGGGCAGTCTATTCCAGGGCTCTGCCACCCTCAACGTGAAGTTACTCCTCATGTTTAGGTGGAACTTCTTATGTACAAGTTTGTGCCCAGTTCCTCTTGTCCTGTCACTGGGTACAGCTGAAAAAAGACTGGCCCCATCCTCTTAACACCCATCCTTTAAGTATTTATAGGCATTGATCAGATCCCCACTCAGCCTTCTCTTGTGCAGATGCTCCAGGCCTCTAATCATCTTGGTGGTCCTATGCTGTACCCTCTCCAGCAGTTCCCTGTACTTCCTGAACTGGGGAGCCCAGAATGGGGCACAGTACTCCAGATGAGGCCTCACCAGGGCAGAGGAGAAGGGAAGGATAACCTCCCTTGACTTGCTGGTCACGCTCTTCTTGATGCACCCCAGGATGCCATTGGCCTTCTTGGCCACAAGGGCACATTGCTGGCTCGTGGTCATCCGGTTGTCCACCAGGACTCCCAGGTCTTTTTCCTCGGAGCTGCTCTCCAGCAGGTCACCCCCCAATCTGTCCTGGTGCAGGGGGTTATTCCTCCCCACGTGCAGGACCCTACACTTGCCCTTGCTGAATTTCATCAGATTCTTCCCTGCCCAACTCTCCAGCCTGTCCAGGTCTCATTGTATGGTGGCACAGCCTTCTGGCATGTCAGCCACCCCTCCCAGTTTTGTGTCATCAGCAAACTTGCCGAGGACACATTCTATCCCTTCATCCAGGTCATTGACGAAAATATTGAAGAGGACTTTAGGCACTCTCAATGCTTCTGGACACTGTGGAGAGGCTACCCCAGTTTTATTAATGGAGAGTGACGTGTTGTATGGGAAAACTCCATCCTCAGAAAAAGTTCACTTTAGTCTACCTTGAATTTCATTTAGAAACCACCAAAAGGTTACTAAAAGTTACTAAAACTTTGAACAGATTTATTTAAGATGAAATCAAGAGTGCACAATGATGGGTTATGATGCAGCTAGCAGTCACAGCTGCCCGGGAGAGGAGATGCTAACGTGGGGTGGGCTGTGTTGATTTGGGGGGTTGCAGCCTCCAGCAAAAAGGTGACAAAGAGCAGCTGCAGGACAATAACAGCTTAAAACCATCAAAGACATCTCTGCAATTAGCATCTGAAACATGCTTAGGGTTTCCTCTCTTTTACCTGTGGTTTTAACCTCAAACCTCTTTTATCCTATTTTGTGCAGGTGTACTGCTGCTTCACAACCTCCTCCCTCTGCCAGAGGAGTTGGGAAGAAGCTGTTGGGAATGACTGGGCATCCTGAGAGTATGCCCATGCCAATCTCCACAAAATAAGTCTTTCTTCATACATCACAGTGTAATAATGGACACCGGCCCTCACTCAGCCTCATTTAATGACCCATAACTGAGTGAATAATTCATTCAGTGCCTTGAGGTCTTGTGTGGAGACTTGTTTTACCACAGGGCCCTGGGGAATGAGAACAGCAATGAAGTTCCAGCTTTTAACCCATCCATTTACAAAGCCTTGTGATATTGCTTCCCTGATCAATTTAAATGAACATGTTGGAGGTTTACTAGCAGCCTTCCTGTATTTCATGCCTCAGTACATATTTTTTTCAGAGCATTTACAGCTTATACTTATTGTTGACTTGAAGAGAATAAAGAATTCCCAACTGCAAAGACATACTTTTATTTAAAGCTTTAATTGTCTTAAAGAAAAACTGTTCTGAAATCCAGCCCTTTTGGAGTCACTGATGCTGTTTATTAACCAGTAAACTCTTTTAAGCTTTGGGACAGGTTAATACTCCTCAGCATCAGTACAATTTTTCTTAGGCTGTGTTACTGTGTTTGTATGAGGATCTTCATTTTGCTTTGGCAGCACAATTTCTTTTCTGCTTTTACAAATTAAAAAAAAAAAAGAAAAAGAAAAAAAAAAAAGAGTCTTTCTAAGCTGGATTGCTTTGCAGCTGTGAAAACCTATAGTAACTTCAGTTGGATTACAACTACATCAAAGGTATTATATATCCCTGAGTAACATATTTACTGGGCTTTTTAACAGCTGTATAATTAACTCTAGATGACTACTTTTTTCCTCCACATCTTTAAATATCCATATTTCAAAATTCACAGAAATTCAAAGGGAGAGTGGTTTTCCCTTTCACAGAAGGTGCAGCCCACCAGATATTTTCTTTAGCTTTTTTCTTTCTTTTTCTTTTTCTTTTTTTTTTTTTTTTCCTGAAAAAAAATATAAAAAAAAGCAAGAAAAAAAAGCTCTCAAGTCCCCTGGTAACCAGACCCACTGTCCCCTGGTAACCAGACCCAAGGTATCCATCACTCCTCTTGGCACGTTGTGCCTGCCTGATTGATGAGGGAGGTGACTGAGGCAGGAGACTGGGACGGGACCCTTTGTGGTGTCCCCTGAGGAGGCAGCTTAGAGGCAGCAGCTGTTCCCAGAGCCTGTTGCAGCTCCCTTGCATAATAGGAGGATGGCAGAAGGTGAGGAAAAAACTCGTGCCTCCACAAGGAGAAATAAAGACTCCATATGTCTCAGGTCTCAACAGATGCTCCTGCGGGGTGACCCCCTTTGCTGTCCCCTCTCTCCTGCCTTGTGCTTGCAGTGCCCTCATTGCCATCACTGACAGCCCCTGTTCAGGGCAATGTCCCCAGTGAGGGTTGCCACCAAGGTCAGCCCAGGTGGCAGGAACTTTAGGGGAAGGGGTGGTGTGCGGGGGTGGACTGGACAGTGCATGGAGTCAAAAATGTCTCTCCCAGTGTGATCCCACGCAGGACCGCTGTCATTCCTTTGCAGAGGCTTCTGTTATGCAATTGCCTTTATTCTGGGAATAAAAGAGAAAAGAAGCTTTAAAACTCTCTTTAACTCTAACTGGGTTTTCTTTTTGTATTTTTTTGCCCTTGATGAGTAGTAGCAGGGTCGATGTGGAGGGAAAACTTTTTCCCACAGGAGAATACATCCCAGGCTGACAGCTTGTGTTGTGCTGCTTCCTCAGCCCCATGGCCAGGATGGCAAAGGAAGGTGTGAGAAATGCTTCTACACAACCTCTGTAGAAATGCTGATTTCCTCTTCAATTTTTTTTTCTTACCTGATGAGACTTTGAACTCATTTTCCTCTTTAGAAAGTTTTCCTGAGATGAGGTCCTAGGCTGTATTTGTCTGTTCCTGCCAATGTTTCGTTATGACCCTGTGGTGTGTTGGCTGGCTGGTTCTGGTGTGCAGTAAAGACCCAGCTGGCTGAGCACTTTCAGGACAAACAGATAAGACAATTTACTATCTGATTTTATGAGAGCTATTCACACTTTGCAGAATTTTTTAAGCAGCAAGCCCTTAAGAAGCATATTCTACACGTGGTACCTAGGAGAATTGCACACACATTTCCTGTCAGCAGCCAGAGAATAGTGTCTAACACCTGTTATGAAGAGCCTCAAATATATTCTTAAATGGCTTGATTGCTTTGCATTTCCCTTGAGACGAGATGAGACATTATGGTGCAGTTTCTTTTCCTCAAGGAGGCCTCTTGCAGATACATCTTCAGTGAAGCTCCCAAGCAGTGTGGCTGAGCCTGCACTTGCTTGTGCTTACTTTTATCGGGATTTGAATCTGTGCTTAAAATCTAGTTTGTGCTCAGAGGGACCCTCGAGGGCATCAGGTGAGGGACAGCACACATGGGCCATAGGCAATCGAGGGCAGGATCCTGCCCTACCACGATTTAAAGATGCAGTTAAGAGTGGAGGCAAATGCCATAGGAAAACCTCTCAAAGGATCCTGGCTGTAACCACACACCTGTCACTCTGCAGTGTCTGCTCTTCTTCTGCATCGTCCCGGGCAGCACTCTGACAGCCAGCAGCTGGAGAGTCATGTGCTTTGCAAGAGAAGTAAAAACATCCACCTTGGTTTCCTGGCTCCATCTGCTTTATCAGAGCATCTTACCACTCCCATCCATGTGCACTGCGGTGGCGTCAGGAGGAAACCTTCCCACCTCCAGCCAGTGAGAACCAGCACCCACTGGGGAACTGCTGAACGCACCTTCCCCTGCACCCCAGCCTCTGGTGTTGCACCCAGCTGGATGCCCTTCTCAGTGATGAACCAGTGAGTATTCAGCTACCCAAAAACTGCATGGGTCAACTAGAGTACCTTCTATACAATGTTTCCCAAGAACTTAACACCCAGCTTCTTTGGTGCATGGCATGTGGGAAGGCAGTGTGCTGAGAGTGACTGGCATTTTATAGGGAACCCCTTTCATTCCAGCATCCTGAATGGGAGCACATCATCAGCTTTTATCTTGTAGCCCTTGCATTGCCCTGTCCCAACCCACCCCACCTTGCACCCACCCTGTGGGCTGGTTTGTAATTTTTTTTAGAAGGTGCTGTGATTTCAGCTGAACTTGGTGGGAGGTAGGAGACTTCAGCCCTGTTGAAAACACAGTGCAATCCAATATAAAATTGATACGAAAAGGAAGGAGCAGTGATTTTCTACCCCAGAATGTTTCTGTTTTCACACATCTAAATATATACACTGTGAAGAAAAGAAGGAATTTATTAGGTATGTAAGTATTAATATTTATGAAATAAATCCTGAAGTTTCAACTGTTCTTTGGTTATGGATGTCTTCAAGCTTATTCCATGGAGGATAATGTTTTTCTGCTAACAGGTAAAATGGTGGAAAAATCGGGACAGGCAGAAACTCATTTAGCATTTCAATTAACAGGGAAAGGCCCTGGAATTTGAGTAACAATTTTTTTCTAACTTTCAATGAATATTTTCAAAGCTTTCTTAAATAATGTAGTTTTCTTTGAACTTCAGGTGCTGGAAGACGCCCAGGAATTTCACACAGATAACTAGCCTTTCTCCCATTGCCACTCCTCCACCTGCAGGATGGTTCAACAGTGATTTCTCACCCCTATTTCATGTTCCCTGCAGGTCTGTGTGGACCCTCCACTCCTTGCAAAGGCGGGTGGCCTGGGTGCTGCAGTTAGGCTGCTGGTGGGGAGGCTGGATACAATGCAAGTGTGACTAACTCCAGCCTTAGTGCATGTATTTTAGTCCTGCAAATTATAAAAAAGGAACAAAAACAATAAAAAAAAAAGGGCTGATGTAAAAATATGTTTATGGGAAAGCTTCAGAGGTTTTTTAATTATTTTTTGTCAGTGGAGGAGTAGAAACTGATCCTTGCAAATGCTTTTTGCAAAACAAGACTGAGACAAAATGTCCTTACTTAAAGCTCCCTCCATCTAACAGCAAGAGGAAAAATTACCCTAGATTCTGTCAAGATCTTCATGAGAAGGGTCTGTCAAACATATGTCATGAGGACAAAAACCCCCACATTTCAATTTCAACCACCCTTGCTGCTCGAATCTAGTTCGTTTCATTGCCCTGTGCTAAATTTCCTAGTTTTTAGAAAGAAAATAGCATTCTCCATAAAATAAGGTGGGACAAGCCAGTTCTGGGAAACAACTCAAGTTGACCATGAGAATCACCTTCTTTCAGACTTCTCTGACCACACCACATGCTGTGTTCATGCCCATCATTCCTGTGTTTCAGGGCTGGGCAGAGGGTATGTGACCAATGTAATTCAACGCTCGCAATTTCTAATTAACAACCATAAGCAACTGGATATGCCTCCTTGATATTTTTAAGCTATCCGATTAACTGGCATAGACCAGGAAATTTCCAGGATGGTGTGAAGTCAGCTGTATCCCAGCAGAACACAGCACTCAGCCCAGGGAAACCAGTCCTCCCTCCCAGTGTCGGTAGCACCGTGAACTTCAGCTCTACATCTCTGACCTGATTCTAGCTAATTCTGAAATTTTGAGCAGATATATCTGTTTTAAAGGGAAGGTCCAATTTTAAGCATTTAAATTAGCGGTCAACTTGTCTGTTGTGACCTGGAAGGCAAGGGAGAGATATGGGGCTGTCCCTTCCTGCATGTGAAATCCTACCCCCAGGAACAGAGCCCCCACATCAAAGGGTCCTTGCTCACATGCTGGGCTGCTGGGATCCAGCCTGCACATCTCTGGGGGGAGAGCTGGCTCCCTGCCTTGCTGCCAGCGCTGTCCGTGCTCCCCTGAACACTTACTGCCACGCACATGACCACGGCGGTTCCTGTCCTTTCTGCTGCAAAAGCAGCACGTGGAGTTTCTGCTCTGCATGTCCCACAGCAGATGTGCTGCAGCTACAATGTGAGGGAGTGCTCAGCAGAGGTGAATAGTAGAATGGTTAGAATTGGAAGGGACCTTAAAGATCATCAAGTTCCAACCCCCCTGCCATGGGCAGGGACACCTCTCACCAGAGTAGATTGCTCCAAGCCCCATCCAGCCTGGCCTTAAACACTTCCAGGGATGGGGCATCCACAACTTCTCTGGGCAACCTGTTCCAGTGCCTCACCACCCTCACAGCAAAGAACTTCTTACTAATATCTCATCTAAATCTCCCTTCTTCCAATTTAAAACCATTACCTCTTGTCCTATCACTAGAATTCCTGACAAAGAGTCCCTCCCGATCTCTCCAGGAGCTCCCTTCAGATCCTGGAAGGCTGCTCTCAGGTCTCCCCGCAGCCTTCTCTTCTCCAGGCTGAACAGCCCTGGCTCTCTCAGCCTGTCCTCATAGGAGGGGTTCTCCATCCCTCTAATCATCTTGGTGGCCCTCCGCTGGACCTGTTCAGACAGTTCCATGTCCTTTCTCTGTTGAGGACTCCAGAACTAGACACAGGACTCCAGGTGGGGTCTCACAAGTGCAGAGCAGAGGGGGAGAATCCCCTCCCTGGACCTGATGGTCACGCTGCTTTTGATGCAGCCCAGGCTGGGGTTGGTTTCTGGCCTGCCAGCGCGCACTGCCGGCTCCTGGGGAAGCTTCTCATCCAAGTGCACTCCCAAGACCTTCTCCTCAGGGCTGCTCTCCAGCCATTCTCTGCCCAACCTGTATTTGTGCCTGGGATTGCCACATCCCAGGTGGCAAAGCGTATCGGCTAACTCTTCAGCTGCCATGAATCAGTGTAGTCCTGCTGCTGATCTGCAGGGTGATGCCACCTTGCACCAGGTGAGGTGCAGCAGAGTGGTTTCCACAACAATGGCCCACATTAGAGTCCATGAGTCACCTTGATTTCTGTCAACCAGTGTGTCAAAAGCGAGAAGCTCTGAATTTTATCTTTTGTGCCACAGTGACATTTTGAACTGCAGGCTTATGTAGGGTGAGGCAAAGAGGAAGTCTCCAGTTATTTGCAGACCACTTTTCTTCTAATGGGATTGTATTGCACCCCTCAGTATGGGATTTGATCCCGTCCCATTATTGGTGTGAAAGTATAAATTCCCATATTTGACAATAAGAATAAGGACAGGCATGCTAATTACATGTCTGCAAGATGTTTAAGAGAAAAAGCATTGAACTTTAGGTTGGTGCTCCTACACAAAAATAAATTAGAACATCATGCAATTGATAACAAAAAAAAAAAAAAAAAAAAAAAAAAAAAAAAAAAAAAAAAAAAAAAAAAAGAAAAAAAGAAGAAAAAAAAAAGGATAAAAAACACCAGGAGGAAATGAAAACAAATAAAATAGCCTACATGGTGGTTTGTAATGGATCTGACAAGTCTAGTGGCTAATTCAGTAGCATAAACACATATTCCAGGATGCTCTATGTTTTATATTGTACATGTTAAAATATTTAGTAACTACATCACTATAAACATTGTTTTGATCTCAAAGTGCACCATATTTTAAAGCCTGTTGTACTCCAGGAAGAATTATATTCTCCAGCCTCCATAATAAAAGCCGCAGTCTTTGATGCTCTTGATGTGCACAGGCCCAGACTGCACAGTACTATGACATTCTTCAAGAGGCCTTTAATGAATTAATGCCTCTCCAAATGGTTTTAAGCTTACAAAAAGAAGATGTGTGCATGATCCTAAATCATTTGTAGCCATTTTATTCAGTGCCTATTGATTTTAGTGCCAGTAAACCTCACTGCTGCCTGCCTCTGATGAGTATTACATTATATCCTCCATAGAACACAATGGGATTTAACGGCGCCAAAAATGTAATTTCAGCACAAAATCCAGAAGTCATTATGACATCAACTTTCCTTTATCTTCCAAACTTAAGGAACCTGAGAATCAAACTTCTTAAGAAACTGGAACCATTCCTCTGAAGTGAATTAAGAGAACTTACTCTTCCATCTTCAGACTAGTAGCTGGGGCTTAAATGGGCTTGAAAGTCAGAAACACCAATGTTGGTGTGGTTTTTTTTCTCACACAGACTTTATATGGAGGTATTATTTTAATATTGGTAATGACATAAAAGCTGGTTGTCCCTATGCTAGTTATGTATTTATAGAAAGGTGCTCCCTCTCTTTTCCCCTTAAGGCAAGTTAGACAAGATGTTGTGGTCAGCAGAGCCAGAAGTGCCCATGCAGCCATGCACAGAAGAGCTAATGGTCACTCCTAATCTTCACATAGAGAGAACCACCTACAGGGTGACATTAATGATTTCTGCTCCAGACTGTGTGTGTGGCAGTTTTTGCTTCTCCGAGCACAATGTACTTCCTGAGTCAGCAGCCTGAAATATTCCACCTTGCATGTGGTCTTTGGGGTGGCTACAACACTGGATCAACACTGGAGATGTGATTATGTGGCCAGCTGCAGAAACAGACCCCAAATATGCTGAGTTCCTAAGATGGGGATTGGAAGATAAAACCAGCTAAGCCCAAATGTCAGAGAAGAGGAACCTGGGATGTTTTCATCCCATCTCACCCCTCAGCAGTACCATTCCTATCCTGCACAGATATTTATGCTATTCTAGAACCTCCTCAATGAGTGCCAGTAGAAGCCTTTTTTCTTCCCAGTTCTCGGACAGCTGCTGCAGAACATGAGAATACACCTCATTTCCTCAACTAATGATACATATTCTTTGATTGTGCTCTTCAATCTACACTCAGCCCTGGTCTGAAACCCCAGAGCAGCTGGTTAAACAGAAGGATACAGACCTCCCCAAAAGTGCTGCTAGGCACTGGAGGGCCTCCTGATTCTGAAGTGTCATGGGTCTCTTAGTGTGTCAGCCCTCACAGAAACGACTTTGATCATTTCCAGCAAGAAGAGATAAAAAGAGGAATCTTGGGAACAGAAGCTGCAAGCAAAGTAACCCTGTACCGTGGGAATAGCCATGGATATAAGACCCATGGAGGTAATGGATCTGTGGGAAAACGTACAGCACTCATGAGGTTGACCTGGTCTCCTTATGTAGTACCCGACTGGGGAGGGAACCTGGGGTGAATTCACCAGAAAAAGAGGCTCTCAAGGGACAAACTGATCTCTATGGGAGAGTTTTATCCCCACTCAGCATCCTAGGATGGAGGTGCAGAGGGGATTTGCCCACTGCCTGCTTTGCTGCATTCCTGCCTTCCAGTTAAGTACTGCTGCAAATCTGAGAGATGCGTGTAAGAGCCTTTCAGCAGGCAGTTAAAAGCAGAATGTTTTCTGTAATATATAAACAAGCCCATTAAGCCTGACTTTAATGGGGCTGAGATTCTGTGATAAATAATTGAAAAGAAAGCTTAAAGTGAATTTCAAATAATTTTTTTTTTCTGTTTAAAATGTATTTACAATACTTCAGTACTTTATATAGCTTGAATGTTTAATCAATTGTCATTTGAAAAGAGCTCAGTTCCTGGAGTTTTGTGATACACATGTGCTAAATAAGCCACTTGAATGTCAAAGATACAGAGCAGCAGCTCTTGGGTTGAGACAAATTTGTCACAGTTTGTAGTGGCTTGTGTGTTGTAAAAGCTTGCTCTCAACATCTCAGCTGCTCTCTGCAGATTAAAAGGGTCTTGAATCAGCTGGAATTTCTCCTGCTGTGACGCATACAGGACTATGAGACAACAGGCCAGGAACTGGACAGGGACCTGCTAATTACTCGCCTCCTCCCTGGGTCTGGCCAGCCACTGGCACAAGCTCTGGTTTCTCTATCAGCTTCGAGGCAAAACTCCAGCCCTACCTCAACCATGCCAGAGGGATAGGAGTGCAGAAAAAGGAACGTTTAAAAGAGCAGCTGATGTTTATTGTGCACTAAACAAACTTGTCAGGTGCCTTGTTGTAGGTATTTTTCCAGGGCTGGTTGTAATTAAGGATGTCAGGGGTGATGCGCTATTCCCTTCTCAGTGAGAGAGCATTTATCTAGCTTCCATTAACACGAGACCTGATGAGATAGGAATGTCCCTCAGTGCCTTTCAACACACACATTTAAAATGTCTTTTAAATTAGCTAAGACTTTGGACTTCCCATCGACTGTGCAGATTCCCACACCGAGGCTGAACTGGCACCACCTCGGGGACATCACTGGAGTTTCACTGCAGCCCATATGATGTTGTTTAAAACCCCCAAACCTTCGGTTTGGTTCTTCTTACTCTCTCCACTGACCTGTAATCAGACCAGAAAGATACCAATCTCTATTTTACAGTAGAAAAGTCAGCTCTCTCTAAACCTTAGAGGTTAAATGTGGCTTTAAGGTCTAGAAGCTTTTTTAATAGAAGTTTTGTGAAAACATACATACATGTAAACATACATACCTTAAAAAGGTGCTGAAGTGCTTTGGGGCTTGGGGTATGCAGAAGCTTATTGATGACCTCTCCCAGGCTTCATCTCTGACTGAAATGGGACTCGCTGGGGAACTTTTGTACATTTCTTAGCACCTTGTTTTCTTTAAAAATGACTGTTTCTGTGCCATGGCTCTTTTGCTGACTGGGAGACTGCTTGCTCCCTGTCTTTGCTGGGGTGTCAGCAGTAGTGACCTCCCCATGGCTCAGTGAGGATCAAACTGGCACCAGAAGAGTTAATCAGGACAAGAGGCTTTCTAATGTGAACAGACTGGCACAGTATAGCAATAATTGCCCAGATGGTTTTAAAAATAATAATAATAATAGTATCTATAGATATTTAAAATTATAAAAACACGCAAAAGAGTATGCAAATAATTAGAAACTCGCAGCAAAAGGGATCAAATCCTGCTCTGAGCAGCTGTGATGGAAATGGTGCGGTATAGTCCTTGCTTTGCACCAGTGTGCCTGCAATCACAGCTTGTTCCTGCAGAATCCCCTAATCATTGTTCCATTAACTTATATTACTGTGTGGGACTAGAGCAGATTTCTCAATAAAAAATGATGGATAAGTAAATTGGGAGAAGCACTCTACCACTTAGCAGGTGTGAAAAGATTGACAGTCCCAGTGCTGCTGATGGAGGATTGTGTGCACTGACTCCAGGGTGTTGCCATGCAGAAAAGTTTCAGCATGGCTGGGGAAAAACTGGTGCATAAATGGGAAACGATGATGCTGGAACAGGATGTGGGAGAACTGCAAACACCCTGAGAGCGAACAACATGCAGTGCAGCACAGGCAGCAGCCGTGCAAGACCGGGAACCTCCAGGCCACTGGCTCTCGTCATCACGACAGTAAGTGTGAAACCTGGAAGTTGGGGGCCTCTGGGAATTGCAGAGATGCATCTGGGTGTGGAATGCCATGAGGTTGTCTCTGTTTCAGACCCGAGGGCAAACCCACACGACTGGGACATGCTCCTATTTTGGTCTATTGGGTTACTGGATGGTAACACCTTCCACAATGCTGCCAAAGCCACTGTGTGTGTGAACTAAAGGTTTGCTAATAAAGCATTTTTCATGAAAGTGGTAGTGCATTTGATGTCCCTCTGTCCCACACCACTCAACACAGCCCTCCATCTCAGTAGGGATATTTCTATGCGAAATTATGGATAGACAGAAATGTTCCCTCCTTCTGCTCTCAGGGATGGGATGTGTCCAAGCAATGTGTGCCAAAGCACATCCCACAGGCAGATGTGTCTTGGAGGGTGAGCAGGAAGGCTGGGGTGAAGGCAATCCAGCAGAGGGGAAAGTGGCATTGGAAAGGACACTCTTGTTTGTGCCTGACAGACACACTGGCCCTTTGGGGAACAAGCAGAAATTACGCAGCAGCAGGCTCGATTGCATGGATAATGTAGTCATTTAATGGGAAAAATATGTAGGCCTTCTCCTCTGTCCTGGTCTAAAGCCCAGTCTGAGCTCTTGCCTTCTCTTCAGAGGGGGAATTAGGGAGAGGGTACAGCTGCTCTGCTTCCGTTCAGGGGTGGTGAGCTGAAGGAATGGAGGAGGCTCCTCAGGTCCCACAGTATGATGGTGTTTGACTCTCTCCTCACACATAGCTTCTAGTTCCCAAGATACCCCTTTGACCCATGCCTCATTCCCCTCATTGGTATCATGTCCAGCAGATCCTTCTCAGGCTTCTCCTTGTGCTGGAATTCCCACCAGAGCCCTTCCCATTCAGCATTTCTGAGCATTTATGATATGTTCAGCAGCTAATTAGCGAGACCTCTCAATGATGCCACTCAGAGATTAAAATAGCCTTGCTATTTCCTTGATGCATCCAGAGACCCAGAGGCCACACAATGTCCTGAGTCTCCTCTAGGACTGTGCTTCTCACTGACAGCCAGGCTGCAAAAGCATGAGTGCTACCAGTGCCACATTGCTTGCTGGGCATGCTGGTGGGGTACTATTCCTGCCCCCCTTTTTGTCCCCACCAAACTAGCTCACTTGACAGGCACCTTCCCCATGCCATCTTGGTGCATCACTGCCATTGCAGCCTTGGGCTGCAGGGAGCTGTGGCAGGGAAACATCCCTGCAATGGGAAAAAAGAGAGGGAGGGGGACAAGGATTAATTTTTCTACACTGTGCCTGGAGAATTAGGTGTTTGTTGTAAAGATTTATTGAGTGAGAAATAATGCTTCACCTAATCCCTTGGCAGGAGGAGCCACTTCGGCTAACAACTGCTTGATAATTAGCAATGGAAAACCCCCCACTCCCTGCTCTTCTCTGCCTTGGAGGTGTCTCAGGCGCTATCTAATCTAACATTAAATTGTACCCCAGTGTGGGTGAGCAGGTCTCAGTATCCTGCAAGCCTCTCAGGGCACTCTGCCAGCTCCACAGATAGGGGTTTTGGGCAGCATGGATGCCTACTGTCCTTCCTCTCGGCCACTCTCCAGCTGTACCCTTTGACAGTGGCAGAGGAGTGCAGACAGCACCAGGACACACTATCAGACCTCCTGGGATGCCAAGAGGATGACAAGGTTTCCCTGAGTATGTCTCTCTTGGCTAAGTTGCTTTTGCTGGGCTCTGCTGCCTGGTGGTGCTTGTTATACTGCCTTAAGCCCAAAGGTCAGAGTGTTTGCCACAGGAACCCTCATGGGATGCCTTCTGCCAATGGGGAGGGGAGAAGAGGAGAAAAGTATTTCCCAAACCCAAGCACTGAAAAAAATGACAAATAACTGCCTGCTACATGGCTCTGAGCTACCTTCATCCTGTGACTGATAAAGATGTGAAACAGAGAGTCTTTTCCAGAGTGGGATCGCCACAGCACTGGAGCCACATCTATTGGGAGGGAGGCGATGCTCTCATTCCAAGCCAGCACTGAGCGCGGTGATGTGCATGGAAAAGCAGCAGTCAGACCAAGAGACAGGCAGAATAATTTTAAGTGCCTGGCAGAGCAGGCTGCTGGAAACCACAGCGATTGCATCGTATCATCTGCTGGGTCTCCATAGCTGCTGCTCATCCCTTGCAGTGAGCAGTTCCCTTACAGATCCTGAGGCAAGCGGCAGCACTGAAACCCAAGATGTGCTCTGGCGTTGCAAAAGGGGCAGGCAGAGTCCTGCTGAAAAAATACCCTGAGTCTGGCTTCATTGCACAGCTGATGTGAAACAGCAAGGAACGGCCATGGCCATATGGTCTGCTACTGCCATGCATTTCCCAACTGCAGGTGTCCACAAACTGGCAGTCAGGAAGGTAGTTAAAGGAAAAAGACATTTGCAGAGTAACTCTCCAGTGTTGGTCCTAAGTGAAAAGCACTAATCAGAAACAGAAATGAAGGTTATACCTGACTGGGAGTTTTTCTTCCACCTTTTTCTTTTTGAACCTTAGCAGTTGGTTGCTGCTGAGCAGCATGAACTGCACCACGGGCAGTACTTCGCCAGACTGAATTGTCTAAGGTGGATACCTACAAGTTATTCCTGAAATGCATTTTTACATCCCTCTTGCTTCTCCATTTTTTCTAAATGGCAAAGCTCTGACAAGACCATCCCCAGGAGCGAAGATTTTCAGAAACAACTCGTAGTTTTGCATGGCAGTTTTTGGGTACCCTTGTGAGAGTGAGCTGCTGATGATACAACTGTTCGAGTCTTGTGAGACATCTCACACTTTTGGGAGGATTTGACCATAATGTCAAGATTACATTGTTTTAAGAGTCGCACAGACTAGATATGCACAAGACACTACCCTCCTTGATAAAGAATGAGGATTAGCCTAAAAGGATATTAGGAGAGGAGATGCATCTTGGAACAAATTCTACAGGCATCTAGATGTGAATCCTGCCATCCAAACTTCACTTCCTTCTGACACCAGAAATGCCCCAATGCTTTTCAAATGATGCAAAGCAAGTCCTCTGCACCGTGCTGTGCAGCTCAGCTGATGCATGACAGGGATTCATCAGACAGACACTGACAGCGTAGAGGCTTTTCAGTAAGAGTGCCTGCTCGTAACATTTTCCATGCGTTTCCTAGTGTTACTGGCAAGATTTTCAGCTCAGCTGACATATTATTAACAGTAGCTATGAAACTAATTAACTGAGGAGAACGATATTTAACTGTCAATAAACCTTTGGATCTTTGCCCTCTTTCCTGCAAATTTAGACATCCATTCTGCAAAGCCTTCCCCCCCCGCCCCCTGCCCCTCAGCTTCTCTCACTCTTCTTTTCACAGCTCCTCGGTGGTTCCTTTTTGCTTCCTCTGGCCCAAGCTGTCTTCCTTGCATCACATCAAAGCCTGATGCCTGCCTGCTCTCTGTCCCAGTCTGGTAGGATACCCTGTCTCTCTGCTGCTCTGCCTATTCCACCCTCCCATCACTGAAAGCCCATGTGGGACTTTCTCCCGGGCTAGAGCTCATTCCTGCTGCATCTTTTGGGTCTTGTTCCTAACAGGGTTGTGCTGGGCATTATGGTGGTGGCATGACATGAAGGCTGACAGATGCAAAAGGAAAGAACTCTTAATAGAGAGGTGAATGTTTCCCATCCAAGCACCATCTAGCTCCCAACAGCTGCTCTTTTTGAGCCCAAGTCTCTTTAAAATCCAGTTACCTTTACTCTCCTGACTCAGAGGGCAATGAGTTCCTTTTATTCACTCATATTTCTCCTTAAAACATACCTCCCAGCAAAGCCCACCACTACTAATTCTTATTCCTCCTTCCCCTGGAAAGCACCTCCTGGATCAGCTGCTGTGGTGGTGTCAGCTCTGGGTGTTTGCCACTCAGATACTTCAATAACACCCCATTTCTCTGCACAACAGCCCCACACATGCAGTGGCCTTGCAGGGAACAACAGTTGACTGTAGCTTCAGAGCATATGTGTGTCCTGTTCTTACGTGGGTTTTAGGAAGTAAATCTGGAGAGGGAGGGGGAGGGACAGATCTTTTGCAAGAAAATATGGCAAATGAGATAAAAAATCATGACACAGGGGGAAACTACCTCTGACATATTCATGTTGCGGGTTTTTGAGGACATTGCTAATTCAAAGCTGTCTGAAATGTATTTTCCCTATTCCCTCTCTTGTGTTCAAAAGGCAGACCAGAGCCTGACTTCAAGGAACTAAATTGCTCCTGGACTTATAAAGGTGTCCCTTCACAAGTTCAACACAGGGAATGATTTCTACTGCCTCTGGGAGAAAGCAGTGAGGGTTTTGGTCCCTGTGAAGCTCCTTGGAGCCCAGACAGTGAGGTAGGGCCCTGAATTCCTTTGAATTCTGCACAAACTATGTTAAACTATGGCACTGCGGGTCTGGATTACTCTGAATGACAGCAGCCAAAGTAGGTGTCTGGGCATAGACATTTTTCCCCACGTGAATATTGTGTTGACGTCTCCCTGCTAGGTCTTTGCTTAAGTTTGGTACATCTGAGCTTAGGATCAACAGCCCAGCTTTCTTGGACATGCTGCAAGAGACAATATGGAAGAAGCAGCAGCCAAAATAGCAACAACAGAAGTTGGAGCAGGCAGATTAGTGGCAGCAGCAGGCTCTGATCAAGCTGTTCTCCTTCTGTCACCATTTTGAGTGTTTATTGTGTAACACTTCAAACTGCTGCTGGTTACAGGGCTTTACCAGTGAGGAGGGATAAAAGGCAGTACAAAGCCTCCATAGGAATGTGTGAGCCCACCCGGCTGCTGTGTGCTGAAGCTGGATGCCTTCCCTCTCCTTCATTCACAGCACGATCAGGCCCACCTGACTCCTGTCCAAGTCACATATCCTGAGGAAACAGCTGATTTTTCTCTTTGATAATTTGGTTGTAAGCCTGAGGCCCAAAGACAATGAAGCTCCTGCCATTGCACAGTCTGTCTGCCCATGCCCCCTGCCTTTCCCCACAGCTTCTCAATCTGTTGGTTAATGGTCAGGGAGCTAAAGGTCTTCAAGCTACAAAATTCCTGCAAGTTTTGTAAAAACAGGAGCCTGTGTTAAGGAGGGAGAGCTGAATTAATGCCCACACAGGCCTCCACACAACTCCTGGCTGCCACACATCCCGTGTTTTGCCCAAAAGGCAGAGGTAGAGCACACAGCGTAAGATGTAGCATCACCATGGCATGCCCAAGGGGAAAAAGCACAAAGGAGACAGAGGTGGTCAGGAGACACCCTCAGGAAGGAAGCTCTGTGGTGAACATGCTGTAAGAGAAGATCTGATGGCTTTCCGTGGGAGGCATGCACAGGACTTCAGAGGCAAATCTGTAGGAATCCAGGCTTGATTGTTCTTGCTGCTGACAGAACAACTTAGTTATGCACCAAGGATCTCATTTCGTTTGGCCTCCCTGTACAAGCCCAGATAATGAGGAGCACAGCTGGATGCCCTTTAGCTCCCTGGTTATCTCCAGACAGATTTCACTCTGATGTGCTGATATGGGATTTGGGGAAGGAGCTGCAATTCCTGTTCAGAGACAATCCTAACCTAGCGCAGCCTTGGGCACACTGAAGGTGCACATGATGTCTAGGTTCTGCTGACTGCGCTGGAGTGCTGTCAGCTCCTTGTGTTCCGCACCAATAGAGGAAGAAGATACCCTGCCTCCCACTTGCTGTTGGAGCTGCTGTGGCCTAGGGTGCTGGCTTTCTATTTTAAATAAAAATCTGCATTGTGAGAGCTTATAAATCTTTCCAGGGTCTGCAGCTGGACTGTGAATAGACTGTAAAGTCCCAATTTCAGTATGGACGAGAGCCACGTTGGGCTTTTCCCGTCAGTGCGCTCTGGTTCCTCAGGGACAGCCCAGCAGGTTTTGCAGCAGCTTGGATGCACTGGGAATGGAGTGCAGGGCTGAAAAGGAAGATTGTTTTTTTTTCTTTCTCTCAACTTTGGAAAACAAAATAGAATAAAAAGCTGTAAAATATCCAGTCTGGTACCAAATTGCTTTTAAAAATGTATCTAACTTTGTAAAAGTTGCACGTATCGCCATTAGACATCCCTTTTTCTGTTACCTACTTACACCTCTTCAAAGCTGAATGGAAAAATTAATGCTGAACCTCCCTCCCCTCATAATCAAACATTATAACGCTGAGCAATTCAGAATGAAGATTACACAGAACAATCATTCCATAACAATACAATTATGATGAAATCATTTTAGCATCTGTGGTCTGAGATGAGATTAAATCTACTTTAATGAGACATTAGATGGGCTTTTTTCTTCCATATTTTTTCTTCATGATGCCATTACAATGCCAACTAAATTTATTTTTTTTTTTCAGTTGCCTCATTTTCTGATTTTTCCTTTACAGTAAATCCAGAATCTGTGCAGGGGAACTAAACTGAGAGTCTTGTACCACTGGTTTTAAATTACTGATACACTCCCTCCACTTTGGCTTCACTCTGACAGCTTTTTTTTTTTTCCTGAGAATTTCCTTTTTAATCTTTCTTTTTTTCCCAAAAAAATATTTCTGTTTTCCTGCAACAGCAAGGCTGTTGACAGCAGGTCCACCAGGAACCCGAAGCTGCCAGGGAGCTCTATTCTGCCAGGCTGTATTTATAGCAGCTCTAAGTCAGAAAGGGACCCAGCAGCACTGGCTCCTGCTGTGTGGCCAAGCTGGTGGTTTGGAAGGCTGCATCCCTCCAGTGTGTCTGGTACCAGCATCGCCTGCAGCTCCCACAGCTCCGTCCCCAGGGGCTGCCCCACTGTCCCTGCCTCAGTTTCCCAGGGCTGAGTGACTTAGGGGAGCTGCATCATGATTTTCAGGGTCACTGCCCGGTATAAGGTCAGCCATCCATAGGGTGTCTGTTCTGCACAATCTTGGATTGCATAACATTCACAAATTATTTGCTCTCAAGTGAGCTTTGGTTGCTTTTTCTCTGGTTGTTTTTTTTTTTAAACGAGCCTTATTTTGATGGCAAAATCTGGGTTGACCTCAAATTCCAAAGCAAAACTAAGGCTCTATAGAGACCAATATAGTTTGAAAAGGCATGGGCTATCTCTGCCTCAGCTGGGGTGGTTTTTTTGTGTCTTTGCTTCAGTTACCACAGCTTCTCAAAGGCAGCCTCCTTCCTTTGATCCAAAATAAACACTGGGAAACTGCTCATTCATGTATCACCTTCTGCTACATCCTTGGTCAGCTATCTGGCCAGCTTCACATGGGGGCTGGCCAGCTGCTTGCTCTTCCTTTCTTGTGTTTTGAAGAATAGGGTGGACAGATGGAAATGATTTTCCTGGGGAACAAATCAGTTCCTTCACTATTCTGTTCAACTGTGAGGGCAGCTTTAACTCAGTTACCTCTACAAGGGGTGGCATCAGACACCCCTTATCGTGTTAGACCTATCAGGACAAAGTCATTCCTGAAGCACTAAATTTGTTCATAACTAGCTCCACACAGAGAAAACAAAACAAAACAAAACAAAACAAAACAAAACAAAACAAAACAAAACAAAAAGTAGAAAAGGGAACATCACTCATTGATCAAAGGGGACAGAAAGGTGATGGAGCTGATGTTACACATCACCAGCAAACTGCCTGTAATGGAAAAAGCAATGTGGTACTTTTTGCATTCAGATCAAGAAGGTCCAATTGAGTGCTTGCCAAAGAAAGGGAAACCCCCAGTCTCCATCTGAAGGCAGAAAGGATTTATGCTGAATCTCTGGGAGCCCTTGAGTTAAATACATGTTGAGAGAAACTGATAAAGATAAAACACGATAATGGAAATTTGTCTCAGAAAGAGCAGGTAGGTCCCAACTGTCAAAAATAATCTGAACCTATAACAAGCACTCTTGTTTGAAAATGAATTCAGCAGAAAATGAAAGATTAAACAAGTACAACAACGTAAGAATAAATTACACATAAATCTCTCTGGTATTCAGGATCAAAGGAAGATTAAAGAACAAGTTATGGAAATGGGGTAGAGGCAGAGAGAACCTATTAAGTGACATAATTTAGCGAGTATATGAGTAATAGAGAGTTCACATCTAAGTTTAGAGGAAAGGGAATGAACCTGTAGCTTCTAAAAGAGACTTCAAATGGTATGTGGCATTAATGCTTATACGACAAAGAAGATTTCTACAGCTCAGACCCAACAAAAACATGACCCAGGAGCTGAGCTCCACAGTTGCTAGTATGAGAAACCTGCTTTCAGTTGCAGTGATGGAGAGGGACCCAGTTCTTCCCATCCACTCTATGATTTTGAGAGTGTTAAGGTGCACATCAGCTACAGAATTTCTGTTCAGGACACCTGAGCAAGGGTGCAGGTAGCTCTCTGGGGCAAGGGGTACTCCTGGGAGCAGCAGGGCCCATCACTACTTCCCCCCTTGAAGCTGTTCTTTCCCTTTCTGACTCTGTTCTGAGCTCAGATCAGAGCCTGTTCACAAGTGAGGATGCTTGGCAGGGACTCCTTTTCTCTTGGGAAGCCACACTAAAATTCTTGTCTGTGTGTGTAAGACTGTATATGTGTTTATGCGAGTGCGTTCTTTTACAGTGATGATATTAACACTAAAAGGCCTTATGCCAGACCTTCTGCTCTCATATTTCAAAACCTTCTGACTCTTATGATCTAAAAAAAAACCAAACCAGAAAAAAAGGGATCTCCTTCTCCTTGCTAATACAAGTAAGATTGCTTACAAGCAGCATCTTGTCCCAGCTCATCCAAAGAGGCCACAGCAGAACCAGACTTTGAACCCATGAACCCAGAGTCTGTCTCTCAACAGTTCCCTGCTCTGTCCTCTGAAAGAGTGATAATACAGTATTAATAGTAGCTAACTCTCAGCCTCCTGGGGTAATAAACTGCTTTTCTCTGCCACAGCTGATCCCTGGTGCAGGATGAGTTTCCAAAGGGAGCTGTGTGACAGAATGGAGTGCAATGAGACAAAAACCAGAGTGGTGCTTCTTTGACTTAGAGCTCACTGCCATGCAAACATCCTTCCCCTTCTGGGTGGGATGGTATGGAGATTTCTCATGTCTGTTGACTGGTCACGGTGCTTTTCCCTGGGGGAAACAGTCTGTCTCCTATCTTTGGGAAAATAGGAAGCCACATTCAGGATATGGGGCAAAAAGTGTCTGGATCATCTGAGAAGGATAGGGGACTTCACCTCACCGCATGTACATACTCCATCGTTATCATCACTACATCACTGATGGGAGATCCAGTTTCTATTTGCTGGTCACCATGAGCAATGAATGCATTGACATCATGAATGCTTGTGATGGTTGCAACCGTTCACTCATAATTTGAGCTGTTTTTTCAAGATTTATCTTTTTTCTGTGTAGCCGTAGTTTTCTTCATGAAAACTGGTCAGGAGAGTTTAGGGAAGGAAGACAATTTAACAAGCCTTTTCCAGTATTTTCCCATAGTGAAACCAGCTGGAAATTGAAAGAGACCAAGGCAGGGAAGATATTTTTGCATGTGCAAAAGATGATATAGGAACAGCTGAGATTATATGAAAATAAAGACAGTACAAGTTTGTTAGAGGGCAGATTTGGCTTTCATTTATCCTCCCAACCCAAGCAAATAGCAGTCTTTGATAGCTTTGAAAGTTACTTCTTGTTCACACCTCAGATGGGTGTGTGTTTGCTAAGTGCATTGCCTGCAGCAAATCTGATTTGTGTTCAAATGTTTGTGGTACACAAGGTGCACGCAAATCTATTTTTATATATGCATTTCTTATCAAGGCATGCAAAGCAGAGATTTTCAGCCTACACTACACAAAAACTCAAAGCTCAGCCTGGCAGCAAAGTGCCTTGTGGAGGTCCTGACTTGAGCCATTCCCTGTGCAAGCCCTTCTCCCAGCAGCAAACACCTGTATGTAGGTGCTCACAGCAGTACCTGTGCCCATGCTATCACTGAGGAAGAGAAAAGAGAACAGATTGGGTGAGGTCTGAGTCTGGGGGCATGGGTGAAATCTGAACATCTCACATGGGTGGTGGGGACACCACGTCCTAGCACAGAGCCAAGAGCTATCACTGCTGCTGGGACCTGGCCTCACCACCAGCAGCACACTGCATTGACCCGCTCATGCTTAACCCTTCCTCATGCACAGAAGACTGCTCTCAGAGAGGAAAAGGGCAGGGGGAGTGGAACTTGATGATCTGTAAGGTCCGTTCCAACTCTAACCATTCTATGATTCTATGAATCTTGGTTGCAGATGATAAACATGAAGAGCAGCGGCCCAGAGTAACTAAACCTCTTCAGCAGGACTAAGGGAACAAGGGGCCCTGTCCTGCAGCCAGCACCATTCTACAGTGCCTGGCCTGGCCCAGCATCAGGTGCATACAGGTGGGATGTGCTCAAATTTGGAAAAAGGCTGTTAGGAGAGGAAGTCCAAAATCGTAAGTAATAGAGTGTTTAGTGTTGAAAGGGACCTTAAACATCACCTAGTTCCAACCCCCCTGCCCTGGGCAAGGACAAGTCATTTGCAAGTTATTTGGTGAATTCAAGTCGCCAAACTTCATGGGTATTTTACTGCCCCAAATCACCCGCTCACCAGGTTCTGTCCATAAACACTTGCATCCAGCCCTGGGGCAGTTGGGAGGCGGGAAGGGGGAGGAGGAACTTCTGTTTGATCTGCATCACCCTGGCATCACCGGCAGCTTTTCATTGCTCCTCATTGCTGCAGCTTCTGGAAGTAGCCCAGCTGTCGTTGGTGGGCAAGAGCTGCCCTGGAGAGGCTGAGGGCTTGTGGACTGCTGATTTTTACAGCTTGGCTGAGCAAAAGGAGTCAGGTCTGCTCCTGTGTGAGGCAGAGTTAAGGGAAAGGACATCAACACAAACAGGTTTTTCTGTATTGGAAATACGAGCACTTTTACAGCTCAGCTCTTTGTAGTTGCAGGCTGGGGCTTCTGGATCATTTACGCAGTGGGTCCTCTCACTCAGAAGGACAATTTCAGCTGCAGACTAGCTTTTGCCACAGCAGCTTTTTGTTTCATATATCCCCTTGGATTTTACTTCCTAGATCCCAGCAGTTTTTGAAATCTTTATGTAACTGTTCTCCCACACACATATGTACAAATGTATGTGTATTTATGTACACAAAGGGTAGCTGTAAGAGGGACGAAAGGCAAGGAGTCCACAAGAAGACATGCAAAGTTCTGAAAAAAGCCTGCAATAACCCCAGACCTGGGTACAGACTGGTATGCATCTGGCTGACCCGCCAGATGACAGAGGCCCTGCCAAAAATGATAGAAGATACTATTTCAGACTTGAGCCAACCATATGCTTCAATCTCCGGTAAGACGAACTACATCCTAGGCTATATTGGCTGGAATGTTTCCACCAGGTTAGCAGAAGTTTCCTCCCTCCTCTACTTGGAATCAGTGAGGCCACAGCTGGAATATTATAGCAAAGAGGGAAGATTTAGACTAGGTATAAGGAAGAAAGTTTGTACAATGAGGGTGGTGAAACATTGGCCCAGGTTGCCCAGAAAGATGGTAGATGCCCCATCCCTGGAAACATTCACGGTCAGGTTGGACAGGGCTCTGAGCAATGTGATCTAGTTGAAAATGTTTCTGCTCATTGCAGGGGAGTTGGACTAGATGACCTTTAAAAGTCCTTTCCAACCCACATTATTCTATGGTTTTATGATTAAGTCCAGTTTTTAGTCTCCCTGTTCAAGAGGAGTGTAGGGAAGCTGTAGAGGGTGCTGGTGGGCATGGCCATGGGCCTTGAGTCCCCATGAGAGGACACTGAGGCAGGTGGGCTTGTTGTTTCTGGGCAGGAGGAGGCAGGACTAAGCTGATAGCAACCTACTGCAAAGACAGATACAGTCATGAAGAAACCAAGCTGCTCTCAAGCATGAGGCAATGACCTTGACTGTGGCTTGGGGTGTTCAGGGTGGACAGATGTAAAAAATGCTTCACCAGACGGGTCTTGGAGTGCTGGACCTGATCTTGGAAGACCAGCCAGCATTGGTCTTGTTCTTCCAACGTCCATACTTGAAATTTTTCATAGCTCAGATAGACAAAGCCCTGGCTAGCTTGACCCATTGGTGGCCACAGTCCTGCTCCAGGTGCAAGGTTGAACTAGGACCTCCATAGGTCCCTTCTAGCCAACAGCAGTGTTGAATACACACAGAGTACCACCACAACCGTATTGCTCTGGTTGAGCTTTCCCTGACTTGTCACTATCAGCTGGGAGGAAACATTTTACTCTGTTTTCCCTTGCCCAGCTATAATCCTGTCCATGTGGGACATGGATCATCTTTAAATCTGTTTTTACCATGAGCTGTAGCACATAGGGGACCCGTGTGCAACTGAAAATGGGTAAATCCTGCGAGGGAGCATGTCTCAGTTACTTTCCAGAGTATGAAAGCTCAGCAGAAAACAGAAATGGGACTTCTTACCTCTGGCAAGACCTGCTATAACCATTCATCAGCTGTGTTTTCAGGTGTGGTTTCCCTGCAGCAGGGCAACTGCAGCCATTTCCCCATCAGTGAAAGTATTTTCCAGCCAACCAATTTTCTATTTATCTACCAAATTATGGATCCATGTTGACTCTTTAGCAAAACCTGAGCCTTAAGTACATTTGAAAATAGAGGCTAACTAATGTGGGCCGGTGTGTATGTGTGTGCATTTTTATCCCGAGGTGTGTGTGGTGGAAGGGAAAGAAAAGGAAAGGTCTGATCAGAACCAAACAAAAATAGGATCCTAACATCTTTTCTTTGCAGAGTAAATTGGAGCAGATAGAGTCCAAATGAAATCTGAGATGACGCCAGCTGCCTGCAAACTGTACCTACTTTAAAAATAAAATCTCACTGCCTGCAAGCCATCCTCATCTCTGCCGTCTCAAGTACAATCTTACTTCACCCAGAGCTGGAAACAGAAACAAGCAAGCATCCCTTCACTGCCACCTAAGATGTGGGTATTAAAAATCACCAATTTGAACTGAATGCAGCTAATGTTAACAACTGAGCAGGGTAGGGCAGTGGCCCGTTTGGTTCCTGCTGCCTTCAAGAAAACTCCTCTTCCATGGGAAGACTACTCCCCTGCAAATAGAAATTAAATAAGTATCAAGTAAGGACTAACTTTTGTGCATCTTATAAAATCCTGTATGTGCCACTGAAAGATCCCAAGGAGCAGAACAACTTAGTTGAGTAATGAACAGTAAAAATGCTAAAGCAACTTTACAGGAATGGTAGAAGAAATGAGCAGCCCATGAAGCACAAGCATACTGAATAAATACTTTGCAAGTTGTTGTAATGAGATTCAGCTGACCAAGACATTTGTATGGGAAAGGAATCATGGCCTCATTGTAATCAATAGACACGTTGCCACGGACTCTAACAGAGCTCTGGTTTTGTGATGTTTATGTTGCAAATAAGCCAAGATGCCTACGAGCTGTCAAAACCCTTTAGAGCCATTTGTCCCAACAACCCAAAAGTATCATCCCTTAATACTCTATTATGCAAAGACACCCCCTTTATTTTTATTACAGCTAATTCACCAGATGGCTTCTCCCCCCTCCTCCCTGCTTTGATGTAGAAAGCACGAACAAGTGATTTTGCTGACTACAGATCAAGGCACAGATAAGTGCTATTTGCCATGCAGAAAACATGAAAAGCGGAGCAGGGACTGTTGGGCAAATATAACATGTTTGTAAACAGTGTGGAAACCTTTACAGACAGGTGGGAGGTGCAGCAGCCCACTCCCCCGACACGCAGGTGGGCTGTAGGTGCCGCTCCTGCCAGCCCTGCAGGGAACTGAGTGGGAAAGGGGGATAATTTCTACATATTGATGAGAGATTAGACCTGCTGGTGACACTGAAAGCAAATTAATGAGAGAGCAGAGAGGAGCCTTCAGAAAGGAAGGAGTAGAAACAGCACAGATGGGAGATTCTGTCCTAGAAAAATGCTGCTGGGCAGGGATGAATGGCCGTGCTCCACAGTGACCCAGGCCGCAGGTTACAGTGCCAGCTTCACGGCTTTCTTTTCGCATAGCAAGACTGTTAATTGCAAGTTTCAACAGAAACAACAACAAAAAGGCAAATAATGGAGCCAGAAACTTTCGCAACTGGGAAGAATGTCATTAATAAATTAAAATTCAAACTCCCTGCTGCCTGTGAACATAGCTCTAGCGCTTCTGAACAGTAATTTCCACAGAAACAGTATCCTTCACTGCAAAACCTTACTGAAGTCAGAAAAGCAAAATCAACAGTCTTCCAACCTCATGAAGGTTGTAAATACAGAAGAAAAAAAAAAAAAGAAAAAAAACCAAACAAACAGAAAAGCAAAACAAACCCAAAGCAAGCGAATTAAATGCAAACATAAACCACAACTTTCTGCAGGCCTGGAGCGCACAGAGGTGAGAGGCAGCCTTGGGAGCAGAGTGTGCTCTGTTATTTATGGTGCAGCACTGCTTGTGAGAAACTTCACAGCCCCAAATGAGGGGCTGCATCGGCTGGAGGTGAAACCCAGACACTCAGGAATATCTATGAACAGTCATTAGGGAGTGGTGCCTCCCCAGAATTGTAGAATCACGGAATGGTCAGAGTTGGAAGGGACCTTAAAGATCATCAAGTTCCAGCCCCCCTGCCATGGGCAAGGACACCTCCCACCACACCAGGTTGCTCCAAGCCCCATCCAGCCTGGCTTTGAACCCCTCCAGGAATGGGGCAGCCACAGCTTCTCTGGGCAACCTGTTCCAGTGCCTCACCACCCTCACAGCAAAGAACGTCTTCCTAATATCTCATCTAAATCTCCCCTCTTCCAATTTAAAACCATTACCCCTTGTCCTGTCACTACATTTCCTGACCAAGAGTCCCTCTCCAGCTCTCCTGGACCTCCCTTCAGATCCTGGAAGGCTGCTCTCAGGTCTCCCCGCAGCCTTCTCTTCTCCAGGCTGAACAGCCCCAGCTCTCTCAGCCTGTCCTCACAGCAGAGCTGCTCCAGCCCTCTGATCATCTTGGTGGCCCTCCGCTGGACCCGTTCCAGCAGGTCCATGTCCTTTCTCTGTTGAGGACTGCAGAGCTGGACACAGGTCTCCAGGTGGGGGTCTCACAAGCGCAGAGTAGAAGGGGAGAATCATCACCTGTGCCCTGCTGAGTAATTCCTCCTGCTTGGATTGAAGGGTGGTTCAAGGACTTGTGGAGTCCAGCTCGGCACCCTTGTGTTATCTCCATCCAGTGTCCCAGATAACAAGTGGTGCACAATGCCAAGGGTATCATAGCACTTCTACCCATGGTGTACACCTCCTTGTGGCATACACATGGCATAAATCCACTGGCTAATGGACCGGTCTGTGTTTTTCCTGTTACAATGATTGATATGATTTTAAAAATATATGTATATACAGTACAAGAGCTTAATTTTGTGAGATACTGAAAGGCTGAATGCTGAAATTATTTACATGATGCTGGACTGTGCAGCACACAGTTGCATGAGCAGAATGTACCAGCATCATGCTCACTTATGCATGGCTGCCTCCTATGTGGACTCTCTGGTGTCTAATAAGCTGCAATTCATGAGTGAAGGTTTTCAGCTGTTAGGACATGTTCATCACTACAGATTTCCCCTTGTCTAATTAAGCTTATGGCTCCGACTCCCCTTTGGTGATGGGGATAACAGGTTCTCCACTCGTGCAGTGGCTGCTTGTTTTCATGAGAAACAGAGTGTAAAATTGATGGGACTTCTGTTGCTCTGGTAGATCTGATTAAAATGAGTCAACGGGTTTCAGAATTCATTGGGAAGAGGGAACTGGCTGGCAGATATGTAAGAAAGCCATTGAATTAGCCCATAGTCATTTTGCTCTTGTCAGAAACCAGACTGAGGGGACCCTGATGCAGCCCAGGCTCAGCAGAGGAACCAGAGCATATGAGTGCAGGCACAGCACAATCTTCTTGTAAAAAAAAGCAACTGCGTTCACTCCGTTAAGATCTATACAACTACCTCAACCAACAGAAAGAAGTCCTTGGCTTTAAAGGGGACGAGATCATCCCCAAACATATCTGCCTTGTTTACTGCCTTGTTCTGCAAAAGAGTGAACTCTGTTTTTCAGTGAATTCCCCACAATCTGGATTCCCTATCTAACTGTTTCTAGTGCACCTTGTAAACTGAAGCAGGTGGGTAATATTTTGCAGCTTCACCATGAGGTGGGTTCCTTCCTGGCCAGGAGTGTGTGGAAGACCTCAGGGCAAAGAGACCTGGTAAGTAGAGTGTGCTGATCAGATGCTTCTCAGAGACTTGGCTTGTTTTTTGGGGGCAACCTTGGCATTGGCAAAGAGGGCAGGGTGATTTTTGTGCCTGGAAACCTGCTTGAGGTCTGTGGGAAGGCACAAACCTTGCTCTTCATAGTCACTTTTGCATTGCTCTATAAAGTAGCACAGGAGTAAGATCAGAGCCCTGTTGCTGGGAGCACTAGGGCCTCCCCAACTCTGCCTGCATCTGGGGACCTCATAGAGAGGCCCACTGAAGTCCATAAGTGCTTCTCTAGAGAAAGACCTCCACACTGATAAACCAAGGAACCTTGTTTAATCAGTAAAAATTCTATTGCACCCCAAAATAGAGGAGACCACGTAAAGAAACACTTCTACACTTCATAGGGACTTGCCTCATGAAAACACCCCAAGGTCTTTCTCCCAGTAATACTAACATGTTTGAAAGGGAGTACTGGATTTTCTCTTACAGTCACATTTTTTTGATGGCAACACCTCTCCAGAGCAGCACGTTTACACAAACAAAGTTAAACTGCTTGGTTTCCATTAGTAACATGAGCAGTAAAAATAGAGGACTGGTGATTCTTAGGAGGTGTGAAAGATTAACAGGATTTTCTTGGATTGTGGATGATGCTGTCACTGTGGATATCTAATTTTTTTTTCCCTCCACTAAGAATGCAGGGAAATTTTCAATACCATTCACTGGTGCTTAGTGAAATTCAGGCAGGTTTCTGCCTGCTGAGCCTGCAGTCCCTGCAGGCAAAGAGGAATTGCAGCAAATAACCCCTTCCTTTGCCTGTTTGGATCCAGACTCTTCTTTCAGGGACATCCTTGCAAACTCTCAGGAGCAATTAGCAGTTTGGGAATTGCATGGGGATGGAGCACCCCATCAGGAGCATCAGAGCGCTGGTGGAACAAATAAACAGAAAAATAACCAACCTGCTGTGTGAGATTAGCTCAGCCCTTCACCTGGGATCTCTAAAAGGGTTTTTAGTCATTCTTAAGGAATAGGTGATGTTTTGTGTGACAAAACATACTAGTAAGAGCAAACAAGTCCAGGATCTGTTGCCCCACCTTCCACCCTCCAGCCTCCCTGCAGCAGAAGTCTGGAAGGCTCTTCCATGTGCCTCACTCTGAGTATCCTCTCACAATATCTTGCGCTGAAGGTTTGCCACAGTGGCTAACAGGTGGAAAGGGCAAGGAGACAGGGTGGCTTCAGCCCCTGAGAGGTTACTTTTCTTTCTCTCTTGCCAATGACCCCTGCATCAGGAGGGCTGTGCCTGTGCACACAATGGGCTCTGCAAAAGGGCATTTTCCATAATGTCAATCAGCATCAGCAGATGACATCAAATAAATGGCTAGCAGCAAATGAACAGTCTGAATGAAACTACTGGGTCCCATAGTTATTCACAATTCATAATACCTTGCTGAACCAGCTGAAAACATCAGTGTGTGAAAGCCAAGCAGGCATTCCCCCCTTGCTTTGTGTATGGTGTATTAGGGCTGTAGTGTAATATACAACATTTGAACTTCTCTTTTGTAGTGAACAATGTCAACAGACTGCTTTTCCTGATGAAAAGATCCTCAGTCCATAAATATGGCCCTGGCATGCTGTACATTGCTCCCATTGTATGAATCTCCCCACAGTGCTCACCTCTGCTCCTGTATCATAGCGAGATAAACGCTCTGCTTAAGGCCTGATTTATTTCAGTCAAAGGACAAATAGTTTGATATCAAAAGGAGCTTCGTAACAATTAACATGACAGGCAAGGAGGATTAGCTGTTGTGATTTTTGGTGCGGCATAAGCAAGCAGGTGCTGTTAGTCGGGCTGCATCCCTCCCCCCATCCCTTCCCATTAAAGAGATAGTTATTGTGCCGCTGTGAAAAGAGCAGCTGCTGTGCCTGAATTTCCCTATCAGCCACTGTTTCTAGTGTCGTTATGAATTGGGGCCACATTGTTGGGCTTTAATTAGCTCTGAGTCCCACCACTGTAAGACTGTCCTGCTCTGACATGCGCCCCGGGATGCTTGCGTTGAATGTGCATTAATCTCCTTGTACCTGATGGCTGGGAGACAACCTCTCTAAAAATAAAAAAATAAAAAAAAATATGCTAAGCAGTCAAATAAAATATAAACTTCATTCTTGACTCTAATGGCCTAGCTCTTCTCCAAGTCCCATTACAACTTTTTAGATCTTTGCTCTTGTTGCTGACTCTAAGGTTTAAACAGATGAAAATCTACTTTCTGACAGATGAAAACCAGTTTCCAAACCAGAGCCTAAACTTCGAGGGGAGGAACAGGTATTATTTGGCACACAGGACTGACTTCTCCTTCCAGGGATTTGTGTGAAGTTAGCTTGTGAGGCAGGATGGGCACAAAAGGCAAGGTGGGTTGCCAGCAAAACTAAGCATGACTGATCCCACATAATTACTGTGGTCTCGCTGCTACCATCAAAGGTTAATTTAAAACAAAAAAATCCCAGAACCTATAGGCTAACCAGAGGATTAAATCAGTAGGCACGTTTATTGTCAAGAAGGGAGAATTTTTCTGCATCTTCCCTGATCACTCTCTTCTTTCCCCTTTTGCATGGTTCAATGAGAAGAGCAGACCCCATTTCCCACCTAGCCTGTAGCCAACAGCCTCTTGCTGTGATCTTCTAAACCATGCAAATTTGGGCCAAGTCAGGGTAGGGACAGGGCATGTCTGTAATAAAGCAGAGTGATTGTGTGAAGCCTTCTTGGTGGCCTGCTTCTTAGTGTGGCCAAAAATCAGATTCTCCATAAGACTCTAAGAGCTGAAGCCAGTTGCTCCAGTAAAGCCACACTGGTATGAGTTAGCAAAGCAATTAGCCTGGCTGCCTACGTCCATATGAAGATTTTACAGTGTTTCCTGTAGCCTAATTGCATAAACACTCTTCAATCTCTTAAATAAGTTGTGCCTACTCAGAACATCCCACTAATTTTGTTTTTTCAGGCTTTACATCAGATTGCCCCTGAAAGTGTAAAACACCTGAGGAAAAACAAAACTGTTGGTGAGCTCTGAAGAGTTAATCTCTCTGCAACTTGTCTGCCAGCTGATAGAAATATCTTTGTAGTGAGGTGATGTTTTCACCTGCTGTTTCTGTGTCCTGTAGCAAAAATGTGAATTGGAGTATTCTGGTGGGGAAGGTTTGCCAGCCCGGACCCTCCCAAAGGGAGTGCTCTCCAGCCAAGAGAGGGTGTGCGTGTGTGTGCAGGGAGACCACAAGAAAACACTTTGCTAGAAACATTGCAGGATTTTTCAGCTTGAGAAGTGCAGAGGATGCTCCAAGTGGCCTTGAACTTCAACCAAAATCCCAATGTTTGCTGCTGTTGCTTTTGAACGCTTATTTCTTCATTCCATGTGGATGTTAATGATGAGAGTCAGATTTGTTATACCCAGAGCTGGGTGCATTTGGATCTGAAGTGGTGCTAGAGCTGATTCAATCACACTCGGTGCATAGGAGACAAAATTGGCCCAGAGCTGGTGGAATGTCAGTTGCTGATGTTGTTAGCCTTTAGCTTGAAGATGCACAGATGTAGTTTTACTGCTTCTTTCAAGGAGTTCAAATCTAAGTCTGAGGTTTTCTTTCTACTCAGACTATACCTGCAAGAATAATAACAGCAGAGCTATTGTCTTCCCAGGGACTGTGAACTCTATAACACAGCCTCTACAGCCCTGTAACAGTAGCTGGCAGCAGATCACAGCACTTGATTTAACTCCAGTCCTTGTTCGATAGACCAAAACCAAAAATAATACTGAAAAATTAATCAAACCTAGGGGTTTTTGCCTTTCCCTGAACATAAAAAGCAAAATGCTTTTTCTTCAGTGTAGATGAAGGGGATGAAAGCAATAAGAAACTTGTACCAGGTCCCCCAGTTACAGATGAGCACAGTGAGCCAATTTGTAGCATTTGTCATGTGCTCTGAAACATCTACTGAGGGGTCTTGCTGAGCAGGAGATAATTTCTCCACCCTGTAAATATTATTATTTTTTTTTTCAGATTTAAAAAAAAAAATATCTAGACCTAAAGAGGGTAAAAAAAATCAAAAGCAAAACACACTTGAGAAGCGAAAATCTGAAAAAGTCAGTACAAGCCTTCCCCTTTGATTCAAAGCATCCTTAGTTTAAAAATGACTTTACTTTCACTAGAGTAATTAATTTTATAGGCAGAAAGAGCAACTAGTTTGGTGTTTTGTTTTGTTTTGTTTTGTTTTTTTAATATATATATATATATATGCTGTGGCTAATTCACTGTTTCAAAACGCATTTCTAGGAAGGAAAAAAAAAGTTGGGGAGAATATAAAAGTTGTCAAATGCACCAAAACTGTCCAATTCCCACACAGCCAGTTTTCATTTCTGCAAATCAGCATTTTTGAACAAAACAAGGCACTACACCATTTTTCTGAGCAGCCCTATTCAAGCAGGATCGGAGGCCAGCAGGGACACCACTTTAATGTAATGATGTAATTGCAGAGAACAAAATTATTCTCTTTCCCCCAGCCTGTGTATGTATAGCAGAGAAATCATGAAAGGGGGGAATTGCTATGGTAATGACCACATAGCTGCTGCGTGTTTATGCAGACTGATGATCAGCGAGCCAAATCCTGGGGTCTTTACGTCAGTGAAGTTCTGCCCACCCATCAGCCTCTTAAAAATTGCAAAGAATTGGGCCAAGAGACTGGGAGAGAGGTAGCTTTTAAGCGGACTGGAAAATATTTCAGTGGCAAATCGGGATAACCCCCATTCTTCTTACACACAGGAATGCTATTTTTAACAAGGCAGAATTGCTTTCCCTGACTACGGCGTGAGCAGGGGGAAATTGACCTGAGTTCTCTGGATGTGATCACAGCTCAGCCTGGGTTTAAACAATACCCATTCAAGCATTGCAGTGCATCAGGATTTGCGGGGTTAAACTGACAGGGAAGAAAATGGGATACTTCTTGTATGTTCCCCTTCCCAGTAACGTCTCACCAAGCTGACAGGAATGATAAAGTTCACTCTTCCCTCCACTTAACTGGTGCTGGGAGAGAGATTCGCACTCAGGAGAAAAGGAGACACAGCATCAGTCATGACTTCTTGGCATAAATGAAAGAAAATTTTGACAGGCATAAAAATGTTATTTTCTCATGAAAAGCTGCTGCTTCACTATGTGAATGGGGATGCTTCTTGGGAAAGAAGAAGAAGGGGGAAAAGAAAAGAGCAGTCTCGGTCTGTTGCCAGTTTATAATAATTCGCAGTATTGCCCGTTTCTCACTGCATAATGATCTCCAGCAAAGGAAACTATGAACTCTTACTTCTGGATCCACATCTTAAATATCAAAATAATTGGGCTGAGGAAAGGTCATATCTTCCCACTGCTGTTAGCCACCCTCCTTCCCCGCAGCCCTGGGCTCTTGTGAAAGCTTATAGCACCTCATAAGGAATCACATTGTTGGTGAAACCAGAGTCACCCCAGGAAGGGGTCTGGGAGACTGCGGCATCGGCTAGAAACTCTGGAAAACGTGGGCTTTCATGTGATGCTGGATGTTTGTCTGGGAGCTGTGAACTGAACTTGATAGCAGACAAAAAATCTACATTGCCTGAGAGGGCTGGGTGAGATTAACTGTAGGACCTGTGGTTTGCTGCCACCTGAGTGGTGTGCACGTTGTCAGGTTGGTGTGTCTTTATTTCTAAGTGCATCATATTCTACAAATGAATCGCTAATTCAATTAATCATGAAAAAGATGCAAAAGGAGCTGATCTAGAGCACATTATGTGTGGGTGACTGAGCAAAGAAAGTTAATCTGGGTCATAAGACTTTGATTTTTAGTTCTTAATGTCACAGATTTCCATTCTTTTGAACTAAAATCTGACTTACAATTCATTTTTCTGAGGGTGGAGCTTTTATAGCTCCATTGACATTGTCATGTGTGGTCATGCATACTGAGTTTGCTCTCTTATGTTTGACGAGTAAGAGCTTTTATGGATGCACAGATCAATACAAGCTTAAGATCTATAAAGGGCTGTCTGGCAGTACTCATTCGCAGGAGATATCTCAGTGAATTTATCTACAAAGTTGTTTATGGGAGGCAAAATTATGATTTTATTGCATTGTTCTTTCTGTTTCTCCATTCTGCGAGAAACAACAGATTTTGATCTTCTATGGCAATCCCAGGCACAAATACAGGTTGGGCAGAGAATGGCTGGAGAGCAGCCCTGAGGAGAAGGTCTTGGGAGTGCACTTGGATGAGAAGCTCCCCAGGAGCCGGCAGTGCGCGCTGGCAGGCCAGAAACCAACCCCAGCCTGGGCTGCATCAAAAGAAGCGTGAGCAGCAGGGCCAGGGAGGGGATTCTCCCTCTCTACTCTGTGCTTGTGAGACCCCACTTGGAGACCTGTGTCCAGCTCTGCAGTCCTCAACAGAGAAAGGACATGGACCTGCTGGAACGGGTCCAGCGGAGGGCCACCAAGATGATCAGAGGGCTGGAGCAGCTCTGCTGTGAGGACAGGCTGAGAGAGCTGGGGCTGTTCAGCCTGGAGAAGAGAAGGCTGCGGGGAGACCTGAGAGCAGCCTTCCAGGATCTGAAGGGAGGTCCAGGAGAGCTGGAGAGGGACTCTTGGTCAGGAAGTCTAGTGACAGGACGAGGGGGAATGGTTTTAAATTGGAAGAGGGGAGATTTAGATGAGATATTAGGAAGACGTTCTTTGCTGTGAGGGTGGTGAGGCACTGGAACAGGTTGCCCAGAGAAGCTGTGGCTGCCCCATCCCTGGAGGGGTTCAAGGCCAGGCTGGATGGGGCTTGGAGCGACCTGCTCTGGTGGGAGATGTCCTTGCCCATGGCAGGGGGGTTGGAACTTGATGATCTTTAAGGTCCCTTCCAACTCTAACCATTCTGTGATTCTATGATTCTACTTTCCTCTGAAGTTTCTGTACTAAATCCTAGAAAAAGCCCCTCCATGTGAAGAACATGGGAGTTTGTGGTGCAAAACAAAGCCTCCATCATGATTTATATGAAAGGCACCCCAGCAACTCAATGGAAAACAATTGTCTGCACCTCTTGAAAACAAATTATAATATAAAGTGACTCCAGACAAATGCACAAGGTAGATTTCTCTTGGAGATCCAGATTAGGCCTGTTCAGGATGCAGGAAACTCAGCCGTGAAGAACCAGGTGCCAAAGATTTCAGCTGCAGATGACAGTATGTGCATAAATCCGAAACAGGATGCCGAGTTCCCTCTTGACAGCATGAAAATGTGACATTTCTGTTCTGTGGATAGCCCTAAGACAGGAGTGATGCTATAAATAGCATGTGTGTGAACCCACAGAGTTAGGAGAAAATGTGCAAGAAGTTTCCACTTGTCACTGAAACTATGGACAGTTCTAGCCTCTGCTTGCCCTTGAACACATGGAGGAGCCCAGGGGACAGTGGAACCAGGACTGTGCCCCTCCTGAGTCAGCCAGTTCCTGATTCCTTCCCGTAGTCTCAGGCAAGCTGCTTTGACCAGTCATTAGGTGTTGCACCTCCAGTCATCAACTGCACACATGGAATGCATCTGCTCCTTGACACATTGTTCCATTTTAGAGATATTCATTGGATTTGTTCGGAAGGAGGTTATACACAGCTTGTCCTGTGCAACACCGTAGCTTAGATCAGGATGCTGGGGTCTAGCTGGATTTATTAATTCTGCTTCCCCAGCAGGCATCTTCACTTAGGAAGCCCAGGTCAGGCTGATTTCCAGGCTGGAACTGATTGCCATCCCAGCAAACATGAGTTGACTCACAACTAAGTGCTTGAAAGGAGCTAAAGAGAGTAGTGTAAGGAGCTGCAGAGAGTACTGGAAGGAGCTGCAGAGAGTACTGTAACATGGAGCGTGAGAGGCAAGACTCTCTTCAATACACAGCCATCCACTATTTAGCTTTTCCCAGATAAAGCACAGAATCATGGAATCAGAAAAATTCAGGTTAGAAGAAATGTCAGGAAGTCCCTAGTCCAACCTCCTGCTCAAGGCAGAGCCAGCTGCGAGATAAAAAAAATTTTCAGCTTTGTCTAGATGACTAGGCAGAGGGTACTCCAAACCTAGGACAGGGCTCCAAACCTGGGTAGACTGGATTTTTTAGGAAATACATGATGAATTGCACAGAGATATGAGTATCCTGGGAATAAAGTTATTAATTCCAGATAAGGAAAAATCTCTAAAGGACATGTCTCCATGACTTTGAAGAAGGTCAGCAGTAAAAGAGCTGCGTATGGGGAGGTTTCTGGTTTCAGAATCAGATTTTCTCCCAACATAACTTAATATACACTTAATCCAGGGAGTGGGAAATAAATGTGTTAGGGAGGTGAGTACAGCATTATCAACACTTCACAGAGCATAACTACTCAGGGAATGTGAGCAGGTGCTGCAGGTAATGGTGATGGATTCCTTTGTCAGGTAGAGGTAGAAATGGCTGAGCCACTACTCTGCTGAAAGGCATGGAAGCACTTAAAGAGATAATCAGAACACAAAGATGACCCCACAACAAGAGCATGAGCTGCTAACAAGCCTTGCCACTCTGCTTCCATGGAAAACATAGTCAAATCCTTTTCTCCAGTACTTGACACCTTGCTACCCAAGTAAGGAGAGGAGATTCAGATCAAAATCCCTTTTCAGTTGGTGAAACAGCACTTCTCTTTTTACACCTGGGATCAGGCCCTGTTTCCTCTGTTGCACATCTCCCAACGGCAACAAGTACCCTGTGCTCTGCCCCACCACCCATGGGCAGTGTTGAAAGTTTGAGGCAAAGAATATGTGACAGAATCATTGGTCAAACAGAGGCCATTAATTTTTGAAGGCAGAGCTGGAGGAAACTTTAAGAAGGCACTGAGTCCACTTGCCCGTTCACTGGTAAAAAATGATATAAAGTAAAATCAAGATTTTCAAGTCCATCAAAATTGATTGGTAAAACAACACAGCTACCCCTCGTGGGCCTGCAAGCCAAGGTGGTGCAGAGGAGCCAAGCCTTGAGGAAGGTAAACCGAAAACTGTACAAAAATTTATTTTTTTTTGCCTTTATATTGCTGTAATGTGTGGTGAATGGGTCACCACGTTCAGGATTTTTCCCAGCTCACTGCAAAAGTTTTAGTGGCTGTTTGTCTGGGGTATTGTTATGCAAGAAGGTCTGAAGAAGGGTGGATGGTGAATGGTCAATCACCCTCCACATACAAGAGCACAGTCAGTGTCTTCCTCCTTCCAGCAGCAGTTCATCTCAGATTAATTCCTCAGGTATATTTCTTACTAACCTTGTCAACATGACAAAGATGGTATTCTTTATTCCTTTGTAGATGTGTAAAAAGGTGAAACAATTTCATAACCAGAAGAATTATCTATAAGACCTCATCAGTGGAATTGGTGACCTCACCCAATGGCCAGTCAAATCAACAGGAAATTTGGCCCTTGGCAGTAATTTACAACTGCCTCCCCAGCTGGCGAATCTGTTGATTCTCTAGAGCATCCTTCCCCAATGTTGTATCAAAACGTGGTGTGCTTATACACTTTCCACTTAGAAAGCTTCAGTTCTCTCATTTAGCAAGCCCCTGTGATTAGATCAGGGCCTCCCAAATCCCATCTGTCTTGCTTTAATGAATGGGATTGGGAGAGGGGACCTGTGTTGCAAGCTACCTTTTGGTACCACAGTGGGATTACAAAGGCCTCTAGAGTTCTCCTCCCATCCTTCCCCAGCTGCTCTGCCACATGCAGAGCTCTCCATCTTCAGGGCACATCTTTCACTGACCTGACTGCTTTGGGTCTGGCCTGCCAAGAGAGACCATTGAAGGATCAACCGTTATTGGGGTTTCGTTGTGTTTTATTAGCTTCTGTGTTTGTATGCACTGTGCATTTCATTAAAGATCCTGCAGGATGGCTGAATGCTGGAACTAGAATCTGAAACAGATTTGGTCTTGGAGGCAGTTTCTTCTTGGGCTGCAGTGTGACCATGCTTTGCTCTTATGGTGCTGCTGATCAAAATCAAGCCTATTTATTTTCCCCAGCCTCTTTCCCACATCTTAGTGCTCCCCACAGTGGCAAATGTCTTCCTTAGCTTCCTGGGGAGGGAGATAATTTTCCCACAATAGACATTGATCTCTCATTAGGCTCCATCCTGTTAGTTAAAAGCTGTTTTTACTCAGACAATCTGGAACTCATTTCCAACCTTAAAAGGTTACACTGTTGGATACTCACTGAGGGTGTAATTTTTAACCACTCTGTTTACTGTATCTACAAAAGCAGTTATTGGGAGTGTTTGTGTACAGTGATTTTTCCCTAGGCTCCCAAGAGCAGGAGCAGATGACCCAGCATTGCTAACTGTGGTCAAGATTTTTCCTGTTCAAAGGAGACAATGTTATCCCATTTCACTGAAAGCCTGCTCACACCATGGTGACCTGAGGTGACTCGCTAAGAATTACACAGGTCAGACCAGGGCCAGTGTCCCAATTGGGGGCTGTCCCACACTTCCCTTGACCTCCTCTCTGTTAGCCAGATGCAGTGCCACTCAATGAGCTCTTACGGTATACCCACTGAATGAGCTGCTGCTCTCAGTGAGATAAAGGTGTAATTCCCAGCAATATGGTAAAAAACATCCACATCACTGGGTGGGACAGGTCTGAGCTGATAAACTGAGATAAATAACTGGTTTCCAGTAGCTGGCAAATTGAAGACCGACTTACTTGCTGCTCTTGCCTAAAAAGGCCTTTGAATGTTTTCTCTGTGAACAGGCAACAAGTATTCATCACCTGTTTAGGCGAGACTAGTCAGGTGAGTCATGAGGTTTTTTTCCTGGTTCCCTTCTGTAGAATGGGACAAGTGTTTCTGTAAGACCACAAGAGCACTCCCAATGTTAGTGTCAGCACTGCAGTATGTATGTGAACTCTGAATTCACAAACTGTTTTATTTCTTCCTTTGCCATTTAGACAGCAACTGTTTGCAAGCCTTTTAGCTACCTAATAACTCAGATATCCTTCAAAATGAAGAACAAAATGCTTGTGACTTGCTAAAACAAGTTGTTTCACAAATCCAAATGCACCCAACGTTTGCTTCATGTTTTTCCCACTCTCCTCACGCATTCTGCTCTACAGGCCCTATTTTAGCAGCTCTGATATTGGGAACCTTTTCTCAGTCACAAGTGTTAGTGATCAACATCTAGTCTGTCTTAAAAACACAGCAAGATCTAGTCTGTTTTTCTTACCAAGCACCTTAAAGTTCATTGATGCTTTCTGTTATTCCATCTGCTAGGCAACCACACATATTTTGCATTTAGTGCTGCAGAGGGAGGGGTGACACAACAAACACCTCTGCAGGTCGGATGGGAAGAACCGCTAAGGGTTTTGCAGAAGCACCAGCAGTGCAGAACCATCTGTTTCTCTTTTGGAGACACAAACAAAGATTGAAATATTATTATTTTTTTTGTTTTGTTTTCCTCAGGAAGAAAAGTTAATCCTTTAAACTCCCTGCCAACCCTCCAAATCAGGAAACTTTGAGAAAGTCCAGAATGAAGTAAAGGCAAGTTTAGAGATCCTTAACAGCTACTGCTAGCAATCGTAAGCTGCCAAAGATTGATATTCTATCTACTAAACAGGTTGGGTATAATGAAAACACAGGGTAATAAGGTAGGAAACAAACCGTATTAGTACAAACCATTAGATAAATCAATAAATTACAGACTTGGGAACTTCTGTAGGCTGAATTATTGCTGAATTACTTCTCTGAAGAACCATCTGCAATTTTAAAGCTCATTTACTTTTACAAGATATTGGGAAGCAGTCTGCAAGGAGAATGGAGCTACTTCATATATAACAGAAAGAAGTTAAAAGACAGAAAAGAAAAATTAAGGGTAGTGAAAGCACTGAGCAATATCTGCATTATACAGCAGTCTAGCAGTTTCTTACACTGTGTGACCTCCAGTGTGAGTGTAAAAGTCTTGATTTGCAGAAGTGATTTGTGATTTTGGGATGCTCATAGGAATTACCTTACAGGATCTCATTTTCGGAAAACACTGAATAAAACTTCTGAAAAATTAAGCTCCCATAACAAGTGTCACAACGAACATCCAATGTCACTAGTCATGTCTGTGACCCTGGCCTTGCTGTTGCCCTTAAGTGTGAGATCACTCTGCCTGCTTTCGAACTGGAGGATTATATGGTGAAAAGAACCGTAATGAATGAAATAGTTCTTTGCTGCCAACTTGATTTTAATTATACAACATGTCCTAACCTTTATAAAATGTATTTACATTTAAAATTACTTACACCCAGTTGGAGCAGGGTGGGAGGATGCAAAATTGTAAATGTACAAATGAGCAGTCTCGCTCTGCAGGTGTCATAATCAAATATCTTCCTTTTTTGGAGTGGAGGCTTCCATATTGCAGATTGCGCTCAGATGAAGTTTTTGAACAACTGAAAATCATCTCATTGTGTGCGCTTTTAACAAGTGGGGAGAAACTGCTCTAGATCATGGTAACATGCCAACCCGAATGCCAGCAATACAACCTTAAAATCAGTAAAACTCATGTCCAGTTTGAAATATTTTGCAAATACTTGTTTCTACTATTTTCTATTCTATTTTTTAGTCCCAGTTCTCTGAATGCATCCATATCCACAAAGACTGCACACAGGAGTGCTCCCAAAGTCAAGTTGTTTGTAATCAGGAGGAGAAGAAAGAGCCAGCCTGAGCCCTTGAGTCCATCACCAATGCTCTTTCCAGTCTTGCTCCTGCCTGTTAGCCCAGTGGTGGTTCACAGCATTCACGCTGTGCTGAGGAAAAGCTGAATCAGGATTCTCATCAGCAGTTGCTGCCTCTCACATCTATGAGTATTTCCACCCTCTTGACTCTAAGGACAAATGCCATCTTCATTTTCCTCTCATCATAGCTAGCAAAGTACACAATGTGGCACTTACCTGGGGCTGGGGCAGTAGCTGTTAATTTAGAAGTTTTCTGAATGATGCTTGTGAATGCATACAGAATTGGACGTCTGTATCACCCTTGGATGATCCACTTTCTGTACCTTCTCTTGCACTGCAAGAAATGAGTGTATATCCGATGGAATTATTTGACCTCAAATACTAGATGCTGAGTAAGTACAGCCACCTTGCAATGTCAACATCCTCTTCTCTTTCTGTCTGTCTACTCTGGGCTAGGTGGAAGGCGATGCACAGGAACAGGTGGGTTTCTGGCAGTCATGCCTCTTTCCTGCACTGAGGCAGCTCTTGTAAAACTCACAAACTTGTCATTCAGGTTGTGCCAAAAGAGATGTGTGAACTAGGGTTGGAGGACAACCCCAACAAACATGAATGCTATTTGAAGCTGGATCTGACCTCTCCAGCCAGCTGCCTCCAGATGTGGGAAGTGACTGGCTGTTTTATGTGGCAGATATGAGGCAACTACAAGCTGGTATAATTGCAAATTTCCATACAGCAAAGCTCCTTGTTTGAAAAAGGCATCAAAAGGAAAAGATAAAAAAATTCAGAACCATGTGGAAGGAAAAGGAAGCAGTTATTTGTAGCAGATCTGCCTTCAGGGGAGCAGCTGAGCTGAACCCGTCTTGCACCAGCTGAGGATTTTGCCTCAGATCCCCTCTCCTTGCAGCCAGCTGCTTGCCATCCCAAGTGCTCTCCAAACAGCTCCGTTTGTTTGCTATCATTCCCACACCTTTTTGCAAGTGTTGTGGTTGTTTTGCTCTTTTTCAGCATTACATGGTAGTTTTCTGCTCAGGGCTGAGGAGCATCTTGATGCAAATGTGAAGCCAGAAGTTTTGACACGGCATGGATGCTGACTGGGAGAAAGCTGAACCAATAATAAGGAAGAAACGTGAGACAAAAAAAGTTTTATCACACTACAAAATTCACTTTCCATCACCCTCTGATAGTTGAGATTTTATTTTGGCTTCTCTCATAAATCCACGGTATTAAGCATATCAGAACAGCTACCCAAGGTCCAGTTAACCGAGGAATTTTTTTTTTCTCAAAAAGTGGCTGAGAGTGGGTGCCAGAGAAGCAGTAAGAGGGCAGCAGGTATGCAGTGACAATCTCTTCCTCCAGAGATCTACAGCCTTATGAGCTACAGTCCCCTGCTTGTCTATGGCCAGCCACATGCCCTCAAGAGGTGCCCGATCCCTTCTTTCAGTGACTCTCTTGGAAGCAGAGAAAAAGTCCCGACAGACCTCAAGATCAGTATGCCCATCCTTACTGGTTAGGGAGTCCCATGAGTTGGCTGTTAGAATCATTTAGGTTGGAAAAGACCTTTAAGGTCAGCCAGTGCAACTGTAAACCTAACACTGCCAAGTCTACCACTAAACCATGTCCCTAAGTGCCACATCTACATGTTTTTTAAATATCTCCAGGGGTGGTGACTCAACCCCTTACTTCCCTAGGCAGACTGTTCCATAATCACTGTAAAGGATCTTACTGTTGCTAACAGCTCTCCAGGGGCAGTATTCATGTCCTGACTTCCATCACTGAAGTGGAAACTCTCCTGGGTAGGGGCAATTTTTGAAGGGTGTTTATAAAGGGCATAGCACATGATAACGCATGGGTGCAAAGTGTTGTGGCTTCTGGTTTCAAGACCTGGACTGAAGAGGTCTAAACCACCCCTACACTGCTGATTTTCCTGGGACATGCTTTAGGACAGCAGGGTGTCTTCTTATTCTAGGCAGAGCTTTATCTGCACCCACAAAAAGCCCCACCAGTGGAAGAGATCTGAGGCCATGAGAAAGGCTTGCAGCCCAGGGAGCGCTGTGCAAACCTCCCAGGGAGCACTGAGTTCAGTGATGGCACTGGCAGGCTTTGGAGAAAACCAGTGCACAGCTGTACACACCAGGAGGAAAGGTCACTCTGACAGTGGACCTCTACATCCCCCTGTTTCAGGAACCCCTCCCATGGGCAGCTAGCCATGCCTTCACTCCTTTCCAGAGCTACCATGTCTTAGCCAGGGGCAATTTGTACAAGCCTAAAGGGAGATGGGAAGCTCTATAAATCCTCCAGCCCAGACTGCTTCCATTGATCAGCAGCAGCGTGCTTTGTATGTCCTGATATCAACGTGATGAATGTTGTGCTGACTTCTGCATTGTGTGTGCCTGTGAACGGAATATTGTCTGCTGGAAAGTAAATAACAGCAGATGAGCAAATGGGGCTGTGATGACATTTCAGTGTCCATAATGTTTCCATCCACAAAATGTAGTAGTTATGCATCATTTCAATGGTAGGAATAGATAAGCAGTCAGCTACCCATATCTGGAAAATCAGAAAGGAAAGCAACATTAGAGGAAATAGATAGGCAGTGGGTGTTCAAGGGCAATGAGTCATCCTTGTCACAAATAAGGCTCAGAATGAGGAATACTAATAATTAGGCAACATATTTCAAAAGTTCAGTTCTTTCCTCTTTTCCCAAATTATCTTTATGCCCTGGGGATATTTCAGAATGACAATGTCTGCAATGGGAAGTAGACATGAAGAAAATCTATTGCGGGAAGAAATGACCAAATAATAGAGAAAAATAAAGTCCCGCCGTAAAGCTTCTTTTTCTGACGCTCAGGTGGCTCCTGCAGAGGAAAATGGCACGATGCTGGTCAACCAACAGAAGCAGCACATCAGAGGGACGGACTTCAGCACTTCCCCTCAGAGTCAAGATCCTGTGGCCACTGAGCACTTGCAATAAACAGCAATAGCAGCTGCTTTCTCCCTTTTCCCATGACACCCATTCCCCCAAGCTTGCTGTCCTAGTGCCATTCAGCAAACGAAGAGTTCCTCTCTCCCCCTGGGTTTTGGGTGAACCCAAGAGGAAGGCATGCATCTCCCATTTTGGTACTCTATCTCTTTCCCAGAAGTGGGACCACTCAAAACTCATGTCTTCTGTTGTGCTGGAGCAGCCTTGCATGGGAAGCAAAGAGGGTTTTGGCTCAAAATCAGGCTAGGTCGTACTCTAGCCCAAATCCTGGACTTGTCTGGAGATGAAATTTCCAAGGGACAGATCTGGAGAAAGAATACAGATTCCACTTTGAATCCAAGTGCTCTGGCTTCCTGGAGGCTGGAAGCAAAGATAAGTGATGAGTTCTGTCTTAATTTATGAGGATTTATAGGAAAAAAGTCTCTTTGGACCTTTAACATCTTTGAGCATGACACAGTTAACAGGTGATCCTAGAAGCTACGAATCACAGAGATGTTTGGGCCCGTGCTGGGTAGAGACTAACTTCTTTTATGAACTGGAATAGGCCTGTAACCAGCAAACATGAGTTATTGTGACACTGCAGGGCTGCAGTGTCAAACCCATTTGTTTCCCTCCTTCCCTCAGCGGCAGAGCTCCAATTGCAGCAGTCCAGCTTTTAACACTGACAAATGTCATCACTGACGCTGCTATCTTGCGTGCACACCATCATTGTAACCTGTATGCGTTTAGCCATCCCAGCACAATAACAGGATGATTAGGAGAATAGTTAGAGAGTAAATTAAAAACTCACAGCAGTTTCCTGTGCAAAGCTACTAACTTACAGGCATACTTTTTCACAGCATTACTGAAAAATGCTATTAGTTATACCTACGAATACATGTTGGGTTTAAACCCCTGATGAGAATTTTTATTAACATACAAATATTTTAGGGCTCTTATGCTGCTTAAAATTTAATTAACCATCTTCTGAAGATTAAGGGTGCATAATCATAAAAGAACTGTACTCTTGTGCATTTAATTCTTCTTATCTACTTTATGTTGATCTTAGTGTGGAAGAATAATTGCTAGTTTGCCTTAATAGTTCGGGTTTGTGTTGTAGGAAGACATTTTTATTGGATGTATTTCTAAACTTCAAATTTGGTAGGTTTGCATTGATGGAAGAAGTGCACTGAGAGATTAGAAAAAACTTGCTTCTTTCTGTCTTCCGCTGCTGTTGCAAATGCCCTACGGTGTTAAAGTTCTGTTTCAGGCAGCTTCATTGAGCTGACAAAGTGGAGGAAGGGACAGGCACACCTAGTGAACAAAAAAGATAAGAACAATAAACTTTACATAACCTCTTTATCCTAATTTAAACATGTCAACCAAGTCATGTGGGGTTCCAACAACATTTTTCAAGAAAATGGAACAAAACAAGGCAGAGAGAAAGATTTCTGATTTGTTGTGGTGTAGCACAGGAGCTGAGTTTGTAAAATGCACTCTAGAAAAAGAAATTAATAATTTTATGTTGTCATTAAAATATGCTATTGGAGTCGTCCATCCTCCCAGGGCTGTCGCAGTCCTCACACAATGGCGATCAGGTTTATTCCAAAAGAGGGATGCAGTGTACTGCTCTTTAGGGGTACTTCTTTCCTAGCAACATGATCCATGAAACCATTAGGTAACACAGGTAGCTTCACAGAAATAGTCTTTTCTCCTTCCCCTCTTCTTCTTGCAATCTAAGAGGTAAAGAAAGAACAGTGGAGACTGTGAGCTGAAAGCGTTTGCTGATGGTCGTGGCTGCATGACTTAATCCTGAAGTTAAGCAGTAAGTCTGCCGCCTGTTCCCAGGGGAGTCAGTGGGGCAGGAATTCTTACGAAAAACATGGGTGAAGCGCTCGTGCCACTCCTGCTTTTGTGGAGGACACAGAGGGGATAGAGACTGGCTGGTGCCCCGTGAAAACCACCAGAGCAGGGAGTTTCCTCCTCACGTGAACTGAGCAGGGGCTCTGCAAGGTTCTGGAGGAACAGCAGTTTCCAACAGCAACTGGAAAACAATTGTAAAATAATTCCCTATACTTTTTTCAAAAGTAATTTATTTTAGCAGGGTCCCTTAGCATTCAGTTCTCAGTGGGACCAACATCACCTTGCAGCAGACTGTTATAGACAAATGGACCCTGCTCTAGGGGAGAGTGGTGGCAGTGTCATGGGAGGCAGCAGTGACACGCAGCCTGAGAAGAGCTCCTGCTTATTTTAATTATTTCCAAGTGAATACACAAGCTGTATTGAAAGTCGCTTGTTTTCATTACAGCTTCCTTTTGGCTGGTCTGACAGTCAGCATGGTGGGTTACTCTGGGCCCTTCGTCATGCTGAACTCTTGAGGCAAAGCGGCTCTCATTAATTCCCTGTAAAGAAGGTGGTCACCACACTTCTTGTGGCCACTTGTGGTCAGGGACCAGTGCTCGTGATGTCAAGGAAATCCCTTCCATGAACAGCAAACCCAGCTTCCCCGCATCGGCAGTGTCAGTGAGCCACGGGAGGTACTGCCTGGGGAAGCACTGGTAGGGGAAACTCCTGCTCCCCGAGTCAGAACCCAGGAAGGCAGTGCCAGGAGTTCCCCTGGGCATTCCATCAGGCTCTCAGAGGGGGATGTTGCACAAAGAATGTATTGCACTTCTAGTCTTGGGCTGGTTGTCCTTTACAAACGTGCAGGGAAATAGCAAAGGTTGTTAAAAGCATGAAGACTGTTTCAGACATGTCTGACGTTTCGTCCTAAGCCGAT
>VXBW01004798.1:0-11410 GCA_013400375.1 Thinocorus orbignyianus
ACGAGCACAGAGTAGAGGGAGAGTAAATGGGTAACCACACAGAGCAGGACAGTCCTGGGAGGCATGGACTGCTGCTGTGTGATTTTTTTTTCAGCAGTCATTAAACCCTTTTGTGTCATTCTGAAATTGTCCTATCAGCCACGGGGAATGGGCTGAAGCTGCAGTTGGCTGAGCCTGGCACAGATATCCCATCCCTGGGCAACGTTGGGCCTCACTTTTGGAAGCCTCAGCAACATTTCTATAGTTGAAGATGTATGGAACTTTTTCATCTATAAAGCAGGGTGACAATTAATAGCAATTTGCTCCATTGCAAACTCTAACCATTCTATGATTCTACAATATCTGAACCAGTCAGATTTCTTATTTCATACCGTTTCCCCTTCTTCTTCTGACTTCTGGCAAAATTACATTCCGAAACAGTGATGTTTTCTCCAAGACAGTCTCAGCTGCATGCTCTGTGGTCCAACAGCCAGGAGCTGTTTCACACCTCTCCGAGCAACACACACTTTTGGCCAATGCTCCTATTGGGAAGGTGGGGATGGGAAAGGAGGAAAGAGAAGATCCTACTTGACCTACAGATCTTCTGAAGCTCTGAAGTATCGTTTTTAGCCTCCTGATGGGCTTTGCAGCTCCTCATTAAGGTCAAAGCAGATAATACATAGAGCCAGGAGGCAACAAAGGGTTTTTTTCAGTGCACAAGTGAAACACATGGGCTAGCTTTAAATTTGCTTGCACAGCCATTGGAAGCAGCTGTCACAAACCAAACAGCTCCATTTAAGCCAGTCCATCCCACTGAAAACTGGAGCCCTTGCTTAGACAAGCCTCTACACCGCCACATATGCTGCACAAGTCAGCCCAACTCAAACTAGCTGTCCTTCTAGATGACCCAGGACAGCAGATCCACTGATTTCACAGACAAGCCAAACAGTCAGTCCACAGCCAGAATCTGCAGGATTTCTTCCCCTATAAGCAGATCAATATTTCTTTTTTTTTAAGTCGCAATGTTTACGAGCAATAGCAAATCTATAAACTTCCCCGTTCACTCCTCCGGTATTCAGTTGCCGTACCTGCCCAAAAACTGCATCTGGGACCACAGAGTTTATATGAGGGAATTTCAGTTATGGTTCCCTCAGTTTCTATTTGGACATGGAAAACAGTATTCAAAGTATGTTTAGTGGGAAGCTTTAAGCCTGAGTATGAATTCCATGTTTTTCCAGCTACCACCAGCATCACTGTGACTCTGTTCTCCTCTCCAGCGTGCCCATTAATTCTTTTGGTTACGACACTCAAGGACAAGACTCACATTCTGCATTTCTCTGTGCAGGTCAAGAGCCCAAGAGAAGCGAGAGTGCCACGACATCCGCAGCTCAAGTTGCTTCCTCCTTCCTCTCCCAGAGAGGTGATTACCACTAGATATTTTATAGCCCTTTTCACAACCAACAGCAAGGCCCTCACACTGCTGTCTTCAAGGTAGCATTGTGAAGGGCTAACAAGTACCCAGGGGATGCTGGCCATGCTACGTAGCCCTTCAAAAGTGTGTCTAGCCCCACAGAAACAGCACTTTGGGGCAACCTGTTGAGCCTGGGAACAGTGGCTGTGAGTCACTGCAGGAAAAGTGGCACTGTGGCAGAAGGTTGTGGGAGAAAAGGACAATACCTCCTCTTCAAACACACTGACAGATCAACCCTTCACCTGCCATGCTCAGCTCCCTCACTGGGATCCCTGCAGAAGTCCCTGTGGGTGTTCAATAAAAGGGGTCACACCAAGGCAATCTGAGTCACACACAGGTCTTGGACACTCTGCTGTTAATGTTGGTGGGGCTGGCAACTGCATTACAACCTCTAGCATCACTATGAATCCTCTTCCCAGCCTTGGAAGAAAGACTTTTATATAAAACTACCTCTTTTTCTCTCTTGTAGGCACCTCAAAACCTGTCACGCCAACACCAGAGTCCTCTGGCTACTTGCCTGTGCCCACTCCGACGGATGACAAATCACCACTGACGGTGGTAGCTTTTGGTAAGGTCTTGTGCAACTTGGGGAGAGGAGGTGGGGTCTGGTTTGGACACTCAACTTCAAAGATGTTTCCCTGGCGATGGCACCACAGTTTTCTCCTTCAGCATATCTGATCCCAGAGTTTACAGAGTGCAAGGGAAAACCTTGGAGGAAAAGACTAGCCACCAGCAGGCAATAAAGCTTAATAAATACTCCAAGCTGTGGCCAGTATACAAGGGACAGACAATTTTGAAGTCCACCATGGCTATACCTGAGCTTGAGATCTTGCTCCCAGCACCAGTGTTGGCCCCACTTCTGTGTCAGGACCAGACCTGGGCACAAATGATCCCATGCTATTCCTTAGTTTCCCTGATAAGTGTCTAGAATAAACCTGGAAATTCTTTTGGTTTTTTTTCCCCCTGCAAACCTGCTGGGACTTCCTTCCCACCCCACCCCATTCAACTGCTTGGCAGCAAGCAGCCAAGTCCTCCACATCCATCAGACTATGGGAGGATGGAGCAAGAGGTGCCATACCTTAACCTGGCACTAGATTTGATAGGCATGGGGCACATTTGAGACACACCCTGCCTTGGGCTTTACTGTCCCCACAAAAGAACAAAATCCCCAATTTGCTCATTTATATCACACTGTAGGAAAAGGTGTTATTTCAGACACGTTTTTAAAAGCCAAGTGTTAACTTCATAAGTACCATTTGCTTATATCCTCCAAGGGAAGGCTTGAGAAGCCCTGAAGCAGTCCTAATGGGACAAGACTCCCACGCAAAGAACAATTTCACAGAATCACGAGGGACCTCTGGAGATCACCTAGTCCAACTGCCCCTGCCAGAGCAGGTCCACTCACAGCAGGCTGTGCAGGAACATGTCCAGGCAGGGTTTTATAGTCTCCAGAGAAGACTCCACCACCTCTCTGGGCAGCCTCTTCCAGGGCCCTGCCACCTCACAGGAAAAAAGTTCCTCCTCATGTCGAGATGGAACTTCTTACTTTCCAGTTTACACCCATTTCCTCTTGTCCTGTCACTGGGCACCACTGAAAACAGACAGGCTCCGTCCTCCCGACATTCACCCTTTAAGTATTTGTAGCCATTGATCAGATCCCCCTCAGTCTTTTTTTCTCCAGACTAAAAAGCCCCAAGTCCCTCAGCCTTTCCTCATAAGAGAGATGTTCCAGTCCCCTCATCATCTTCATAGCCCTTTGCTGTACCCTCTCCAGCAGTTGAGGCCAGATGTCAGAATCAAATTTGCGCTGGGCCAGTGGTTTATCAGACAGACAACATCATCCACAGTCTTTAGCTTGTCTCTCCCCATTATATTACCTATTTATCTGAGTTTATACACCTCTAGGATAAGATTTACCACTTGTAGTAGGGACACACTGACTTCAGTCAATCCCCAGAGTAATCAGCCGACTTCTGCCCTCCTGGCACTGCCTTGCCAATTAAGTATTTATTTATCAGAAGCCCTCTGAGGCTAAAACACAAGAGGATAAAGCTATTCACTCTGGTGAGTTCTTACTTCTTCGCCTATTATGTACCAGGCTCATTTTAATGAAAATATTGATTTCCTACCCACATTTTGGTGGCAAAGTCTCTCTGCTACCCCAGAAGCCAAGGACAGGTACCATGTTATATCAGTCACAGACAGTTCTTTCCTCTCCAAGTGGTTGTCATTAGCTTCATAGTTATCCTGATAGTGGTTGTGATCATTCTGGTCAGCGTGGTCAGCCTGAGGTTCAAGTGTAACCGCTCAAAGGACTCAGAAGGTATTTCCCTGGGGCAATCTGTCTTTCCCTAATCCAAAAAAAATACCATCAGTTTCCATGTGGATTTAGCAGTTCCTAAAAGATGTTTTTAAAGAGCTTACATGGTGAGGAGGTTTTGAAGTTGGAACTGCTGGATGTAGAGCAACCACCTCTTTAGAATCCGAGCCCAGATCCATCCGCAGAAGGAAACACTCTCAAGTGTACCGTAGTTAAACGTGCGGATTTCCAGAGGAGGGCAGCTCTTCCAGCAAAAGCCAAGGAGTTTGACACTCCTCTTCCCCAGGAATCCCATTTCCCACCGAGCAGTGCCCACTAGAGGGCAAGGCTGCTCTATAGACAGCCGGGAACTGCCAAAAGAACTAAGGATGTTAGTGACTGGAGAGGCGGCGTTCAGTCCTGCCTGTGTGTCACATTAATTGAAGAATCTTCTCTAATCACCTCTTCAGTATCCCCCGTGGTGTCTTTAATCTCATTTGGATTTCATTTATAACTCTGTACAACGGAATTCTGACTTATTTTATTGCTTGGCTGTGATGTTTTCTCACCTATCATCAATTGCCTTTCTCTCTCCAGACAAACAGAAACCAGGGGCCTCCATGGTATCAGAGAGGTAAGGCTGCTCACACCATTCACACCCAATTGAAAGGGCCTATTTTATACCAGAACTAATTTTAGCAAGGAAAAAGAGGCTGCTTTGGTTATTTCAGGTGGAAGGAAGCATTTCCAGACACCTTTGAAACAGGTGAAAAAACCAAAATGAGCACTGATAATAGCATCTCATCCTCTGCCTGATGGAGACAAAGGTTGAAATTTGATATCTAGGGGCCTCATTTCAAAGCTGCACTGGTATCTATGAAGACTCGCCACCTCCCAAAAGCAGTTTGCTTGTTTTTCTTTGCCTAGATCAGATTTAGACCTGAAGTCTGTGTTTCTGGATCTCAAAACAGCCTCAGCGAGATGAGATCAGGTGCCCAAAAATATCTTCCGTAATGCCTATTACTGTTATCAAGCAAGAGCAGGATAAGTGGGCCCCGGTCCAGAGACCTTTGGAGGAGAAGCACCAAGTGGTAGATGGTCCACCTGAACCCCATGGTCCATCACTGCTACCCAAGCAGAAAAGCTGCTGGTGGGAAAGCAGCAGGAAACAAGAGCTGGAGGGGACCAAAACACATTGCTCCTACTTTTCCATCTGATAGTTTCCTACCAAAGTAATAAACCCTTTTTAGAAAGAGGCAAGGGACAGTGGGAGCAGAGCCCCTAAGTATTTAGGTGCCAAATGTGTATCAACATGAATGGTTCACAAATACCCATAATGATCATGCTCTGAGTGATTTGCAGCCACTGAGGCAGGACACAGCAGAGCAGAGGACTGTGCCCCCTGAGCCACCCTAATCCTCAAAGCCATCCAGTCTCCACTGGCACTAAATGCACATCCCAGCCCTCAGGGTAGGGAGAAAGAGGAATCCCACCTCCCTGGAGAAAAGAGAATTCTACCTTCCTCACTCTCCTAACTCTTGTTCTTTAGAGAGACATTGCAATCCATGAGCAGCAGCATGGGATGTATAAATATCTCCCTGTGTATGACAAATCTAGGGGCAAAGGACAGAGGGACACGGTAACGTTTCCTTCTGTTCCGGTTCTGGTAACAGCCGCAGGCCCAGGAGGTAATTCAGCCACTGGGAACCAGATCCAAACTGCCCCTCAATTCTGCCTACAACAGTGACACGAGTGATGGCAGTGCTTTCTGTTGGGCATCTGAATTCAGAGGCACTACTTGTTTCCTGGGGAAATTTCAGGACTTTGGCACTAAGAATGGACCTGAATCAGGCTAGCAGCTCAGCCCTGCTCCTGTGTCCCAGCCTTGCCTGTTTGCCCCTAGTTGTGTGCAAGGAAACTCCCCCCTCTCCTCTTCCACAGCAATTAATACAGTCTTCTCTTCCTGACAGCTGCTCAGCAGGCACAAGCCAGAAGGATAACAGCATCACTCTCATCTCCATGAAGAACATCAACATGAACAACAGCATGAGTTACCCGCCATCAGAGAAGGTTTCACTTTTAAGTCTCACGTTTTAGACAGTTAGCTGGGCATTACTTATCTTGTTAGATAAGAGCACACCTTTGAGTTATTTCTTTGCTCTCTTACTCCTTCAGAAAGGCAACAAAAAACAGCTGCCATCAAACTCCTCCAGCTCCAAACAGGTTCCAGTGAGCCTTGTGAAAAGTCTGGATGCCCATCTCAGGTTTATCCAAGCTGCCTGACCTCAAGGCATCACATATGCCTCGTATACAGGTGCCATCACCCAGGGCCAGCTAGTGGACCTAGAGTGGTTTGTCACTAAATGAAGAGGCCTGTGTGATGTTACCCACTATTCCAAGCTTACTGCAAGGTGGTACTGGAGCACATTCCCATCAGTACTCTCAGATCTGTCCCACACGAGTAATTCACATCATCTGAAGCTGTTTTAAAGCACCAGGACTGGGTTGGAGGGAACACATCACTTAACTTCTTTTGCCAGCCCAAACAAGCTGCTGATGCACTGTGTTTTGTTCTTTCTGCAGGTGCTATGAAGCCGAGGACCCAGAGCTTGAAGCTGACTCCTGACAATCAGTAGTGACTTTCTAGGCTTTTGTTTGTTGGGGTTTTTTTTCTACCTTGGGGAAAGAGCAAAGGTGGACTTTATATATAAATTATTATGTCCTTCCTGATCACTACACTTAAAGTAGCATCCCACATAGTTTCCTTGCCTGGGGTCTAAGGGCTTTCTCCAGTTGCAGCCTGCCGTGCTCAATGGTTGGTATCTAACTATTTTTTATATGCCTTCGAAGCCTCAGATTATTACAAAAGCACCCAAGAACCATCCACTTCGCTAAAAAACAGCTGCCTTAGATTAATGGCCCTTATAGTCTGTGTGAGCCAGTAACGGGCTCGTTAATCAGCACGGCCCCACACTGAGTCAATCCCTTGCATTAGAAAAGCACAATCTGAAGCTGAAAGTCTAATAGGACATAAATGGCCAAGTCCTTGGTCAAATTCTTATCCTCAGTGCCCTCATTGTCCCCGCAGCGCTGGGGATGATCACATCCACCTCCCTCACAGGTTGTTGTGAGGCTACGTTAATCAATGCCTGTAAAACACTTGGAGAGCCATGAAGTAAAGGTGCTGCTGAAATGCAAATTGCCGTCTTAAATACTTTATCATTAATATCTGAGCTTCAGGCAGGCAGGACACTATCTCCTCACCAGTCCAACATGCTCAAAGACAACTCATCTTAGGTATAAAGAAGAAGGTCCCTGCGTAAACAGTTTTATCTGGGTGCAATAAGGAGTGGCCACAGCAAAATGCTAAGCTGCTTCAGATCCTGAAGCCTGGAAGCCCAGGTTTGCTGGGAGAGCCTCCACCTTCTGTACCACCGCTCTCCCAGAGCTTCCCAGAAAAGCAGATGCCCTTTTCAATTCAGCCAGAATACCAAAAGCCACCAGCACAACCTCAAGCGGCCACAATAACAAGAAGAGTCCTCCATTAGACCCCACAGTGCAACAGCTCCTGTTTGGAGCCAGCTGGATCACTACCTGAGCCAGCTCAGACCCAGCTGCAAGTCACTTTTACAGAACCTTGTAAGCTGAGTGACAGAGGAAGAGAAGGTTCCAGGGAGACCTCAGAGCCCCATCCAGTCCCCAAAGGGGCTTCGGGAGAGATGGGGAGGAACTCTGTGAGAGTGTGTAGTGATAGGATGAGGAGAAACGGTTTTAAACTCGAAAAGGGGAGATTGAGCTGAGATCTGGGGAAGAACTTCCTTGGTGTGAGGGTGGTGAGACCCTGGCCCAGGCTGCCCAGAGAAGCTGTGGCTGCCCCATCCCTGGAGGGGTTCAAGTCCAGGTTGGAGGGGGTTTGGAGCAACCTGGTGTGGTTGGCAGGTGCCCCTGCCCAGGGCAGGGGGTGGGACTGGATGGGCTTTAAGGTTCCTTCCAACTCAAACCATTCTGTGTTTCTATGATGGAGATATCAACATCAAGGCTGAGCAATATCTAAAGGGCAGATGGCAAGAGGATGGGGCCAGACTCTTCTCAGTGGTGCCCAGTGACAGGACAAGAGGCAACAGGCACAAACTGGGACACAAGAAATTCCATTGCAACATGAGGAGAAATTTCTTTCCTGCAAGGGTGGCAGAGCCCTGGAACAGGCTGTCCAGAGAGGGTATAGGGTCTCCTTCTCCAGAGGCATTCAAACCCACCTGGATGCGTTCCTGTGCCACCCACATATCTATTCCAGAGAAGGTCCACCTACTCTGGAATAGATGATCTCCAGAGGTCCCTTCCAACCCCTAACCAGTCTACGATTCTGTCTCCATGTGACTGTAATAGCAATGATGCACTGTTGGGTACTTCCAGGGGTCTCAGCTGCCTTATTCAGCAGTGTGACTCTAGCTGAGTCTAGACTAACTCTACAGCTACATTTGCCCATCTTCACCATGACTCCTTCTGGCAAGCTTCACCAGCTCCAAAGTCAACACAGACCTCCAGAGCATCTCATCTACCCAGCAGCAGGACACCAAGACACTGCCTTCTCCTAACACGAGCATCAACATCCATCAGCCCTGAAGGTAAACTACAAAGTTAAGGAAAAAAAAAAAAGGTCTAGCCAAGCACTCAAAATAGGTATCACCACACATGTTCCCCCGCACAGTTTGATGAAACATAATAATTTAGCTTGATTTGATTTTATAGCATGAATAAAAGATGTTTACTGGAGCATGCAGTGCTAGAGGTAGCTGTGCTTTGCAGCCAGCAATTAAGTGTTTCAGCAAAATAAATGCAATGCTTTGCACAACTCCTGCTAAGATCCAACCCATTTTCCATCTTTCATGTACATACCAGGTAGCTTGCTGAGGTATTTTTTTCATAGAATCATTCATGTTGGAAAAGACCCTTGGGATCATGGAGTCCAATCATCAGCCCCACTCTGCAAAGTTGTCCCCTACACCAGATCCCCCAACACCACATCTCAATGACTCTTCAACACTTCCAGGGATGGTGACTCAACCACCGCCCTGGGCAGCTTATTCTGGTAAAATTCCTGAATAGTAAAATGACATCACTCCACTTGCCCAGCCTCTACCACACTGGTTCCTAGGTAGGTGGATCCAGACTGCTCCAGCTCTGAGAGACCTGTGACTCTATGAACAGAGCTTCACAAGCAGGTTTGCAGTCCCGAGACACTACAAAGTCACAGGTAAGCACCTGCAGCATCAGACACTTCAGTAATTGTCAAGCTTTAACTAACCTCCTCTCCACAACGACCTCTGAAAGGTGGCCCCATGCTTAATCTTCCTTCCTTTGGGCTCCTTCTTCCCATGGACTCTTGAGGGTCTTGACAAAAAAAACCCCAGCCTGCTCCACTCTAAAATCGATCCACATCTTAAAGCAAAATTCCACCTTCAATGTCGTTCAAAAAAAAGAATGAATAAAAAACAAACAATAGAAGTGATATAACCCTTAACTTCCAGTCGCTGCTGCTTACATGAAAGGAGAAGTCTTCACCAAGCTGCTGTGCTCCTACAAAGCACACTGGTGGAAGAAACCAAGTCCCTTACTCCACTCTCACAGCTCATTAGCACAGCTTTAATTGGCACACAGGATGAAGGGAAGCAATGCATGGAAGGAACTGTAGGACAAGATCTTGAGGGGTTTCTTAACTGAAGCCTGGTCAGAAGGTGTAGAGCTGGCATTTCTCTAGGCTCTTCCCAGTCTCAACACAATGACCCAAGACCCATCACCCATGATCCTGCCAACCCAGCAGTGCTGCCAGGAAGGTGCCGAGAATGCGATTATCAGAGATTCAGGGAATGGTGATGTCAGTTCCATGGAAACAGATCATCCAGTGCCACCCCCTGCCCTGGACAGGGACACCTCCCACCACACCAGGCTGTTCCAAGCCCCCTCCAACCTGGCCTTGAACCCCTCCAGGGATGAGGCAGCCACAGCTTCTCTGGGCAATCTGGGCCAGGGTCTCACCACCCTCACAGCAATGAAGTTCTTCCCCACATCTCCTCTCATTTTCCCTTCATTCAGTGTCAAACCCTTCCTCTTCATCCTATGGTTCCCCTTCCTCATCAAAAGTTCCTCCCCATCTCTCCTGAGATGAGGAGGACTGGATGATCTCCCAGTCCCTTTAGAGACTGGAAGAGGCTTTTAGGTCTCCCCGGAGCCTTCTCTTCCCTCAGCCTGTCCTCACAGCAGAGCCTCTCCAGCCCGCAGAGGGTCTCTAGCCCTCCCAACATCCCCCATCCTTCTGACGCCAGTGCCCCCACCCCTCTTCACTATGGCGCCACAAGCGCGGTGCCCGCTGGGTACTGTAGTCCTCGCCTGGGGACTCCCTCACCCAGGAGCCCCCGCGCGGCCCGACATGGCGGGGCGGGTGATGCTGGGGAGCGGGCGGTGAGGGGGCGGCGGGTTGTNCCGCCGTCCCCGCCGCCGCCGCTGCCATGACCTATACGGCGGAGCAGCTGGACGGTGTGAGGCGGTGAGAGGGGTGAAGGGGGGCTCCGTGGGGCTGGGGGAGGCCTGAGAAAGCGCCTGGGGCCGGGGGAGTGCCTGAAGGGAGCAGCAGGGACCTATGGATCTCCTGAGGGAGCGACTGGGGCTGGGGGAGGCCTGAGGGAGCGGTGGGGATCTATGGAGCTCCTGAGGAAGCAGGGAGAGCCGATGACAGGTGACAAAAGGGGGACGGCTGAGTCTCCGTGGCAGTGTTTGTGGGGGACAGGCCCTTGAAGATTAACCCAGTTTTGCCCTTCCAGAATAAAGAGGTGCCGGAACTACTATGAGATTCTAGGGGTGGAGAGGGACGCCAGCGAGGAGGAGCTGAAGAAAGCCTACCGCAAACTGGCCCTGAAATTTCACCCTGACAAGAACTGCGCTCCTGGGGCAACAGAGGCATTTAAAGGTGAGATGAACGGGGGCCAGAGTCATAAAGCAAGATTAAAACAGGGACAGACTGCTTCAGGCTTACAGACCTGCCCCTTATGTAAATAAAGGCATCATAGAGGCCTTATAGCTTGTCATTTTTATAGATGGGTATGCGCCTTTCAACAAAATCCTGCATCTGCTGGGTGAGNGAGGTCTCCCCGGAGCCTTCTCTTCCCTCAGCCTGTCCTCACAGCAGAGCCTCTCCAGCCCTCCCAACATCCCCCATCCTTCTGACGCCAGTGCCCCCACCCCTCTTCACTATGGCGCCACAAGCGCGGTGCCCGCTGGGTACTGTAGTCCTCGCCTGGGGACTCCCTCACCCAGGAGCCCCCGCGCGGCCCGACATGGCGGGGCGGGTGATGCTGGGGAGCGGGCGGTGAGGGGGCGGCGGGTTGTCCTGGGGGCGCCGTCACCGCCGCCGCCGCTGCCATGACCTATACGGCGGAGCAGCTGGACGGTGTGAGGCGGTGAGAGGGGTGAAGGGGGGCTCCGTGGGGCTGGGGGAGGCCTGAGAAAGCGCCTGGGGCCGGGGGAGTGCCTGAAGGGAGCAGCAGGGACCTATGGATCTCCTGAGGGAGCGACTGGGGCTGGGGGAGGCCTGAGGGAGCGGTGGGGATCTATGGAGCTCCTGAGGAAGCAGGGAGAGCCGATGACAGGTGACAAAAGGGGGACGG
>VXBW01004798.1:14026-29192 GCA_013400375.1 Thinocorus orbignyianus
AGTAGTGGAATCACCACCCCTGGAGGTATTTAAAAGCTGGGTAGATGTGCTGAGGGACATGGCTTAGTGAGGGTTTTTGTCAGCGTTGGGTTGATGGTTGGATTTGATGATCTGAAAGGTCCCTTCCAACTCAGACAATTCCATGATTCTACTTTACTATGTCCCAGTGCAGCATTAGCGGCAGCTCCTGGCATTGTGATCTCTGTGCTTCGATAACTGGGAAAACGTTGAAGTTCATGTGGCTCGCAGCAGCTTCCACACTGTAAAGAAATTAAAACTTCTTAACTTAGAAGCGGTGCGTACCAGGAAAGGCTGGCTGTTACTGGATATGCAGTATCCAGTGACAACTGCAGATCCCTACCTGTGGCAGCTCTGCATGTCTCAGTCCAGCCTTGGCTTCTGTATTTGTAGTAAAAACAGAGAGATCCTGTGAGTAAATCTAAAAGGTAAGGTGAGCTCCAGGGTCTTCCTGGCAGTATGTAACAAATGGCTTTCGCACTCATAAGTTTTCTCACCTCCAAGGCATGGTGTAAAGCAACATACACACCAATTACTGCAGCCTAAAGCCACAGGTACAGGTGATTATTTACAGGCTCCACAGAACCGTAGTCTGTGTGGTAGCATCTTGCAGCTCAGGGGATCTCAGATGGTGTTCAAAATTCAATCAGCAGATGTGCTAAGTGACCCAAACTCAGCAGGACACACGGAGTTTGTGAGTTTTCCATTTCTGACTCTACAAGAAATTGCACCTGCGTGTGCCTTTTGCCTCAGCCACTGGTGAGACATTGCCCTCATGGCAGATGACTGCTATGTAGCTGCGGGCAACAGGGGCACTTGAGAATGTACCTTCAGCATGTTTGCTGATGATACCAAACTGGAAGCGGTGGCTGACACACCAGAGGGCTGTGCTGCCATCCAGAGAGACCTGGGCAGGCTGGAGAGCTGGGGAGAGAGGAACCTGGTGAAATTCAACCAGGGCAAGTGTAGGGAGCTGTACCTGGGAAGGAGTAACCCCCCTGCACCAGGAAAGGTTGGGGGCTGACCTGCTGGAGAGCAGCTCTGTGGACTCCTGGGCTGCGTGAGGAAGAGTGTGGCCAGTAGGTTGAGGGAGGTCATTCTTCCCTTCTACCCTGCACTGATGAGGCCTCAACTGTTCTCCTCCAGTACTGCCTCCAGTTCTGGGCTCCCCAGTTTGAGAGAGACACAGAACTACTGGAGAGAGTCCAGCGTAGGGCAACAAAGATGATGGAGGGAATGGAGCATCTCCCTGATAAGGAAAGGCTGAGGAAGCTGGGACTCTTGAGCCTGGAGAAAAGAAGGCTGAGGGGGGAGACCATATGAATGCTTACAAGGATCTAAAGGGTGGGTTGGGAGGAGGATGGAGCTGGACTCTTTTCAGTGGTTCCCAGTGACAGGACGAGGAGCAACAGGCACAAGCTGAAACATGGGAAGTTCTATTCAAATATGAGGAAAAACTTATTTGGGCTGAGGGTGCCAGAGCCCTGGCAGAGGCTGCCGAGGGAGGGTGTGGAGTCCCCTTCTCTGGAGACCTTCAAGCCCCTCCTGGATGCAGCCCTGAGTGCTGTGCTCTGGGCAATCCTGCTTTAGCAGGGGAGTTGTACTGGGTAATCTCTAGAGGTCCCTTCCAACTCTTGATAATTCCCTGATTCCGTGAAAAAGACCTGGGAGTCCGGGTGGACAACAGGATGACCATGAGCCAGCTATGTGCCCTTGTGGCCACGAAGGCCAGTGGCATCGTGGGGTGCATCAGGAAGAGTTTGGCCAGCAGGTCCAGGGAAGTCATCCTCCCCCTCTGCTCTGCCCTGGGGAGGCCCCATTTGGAGTACTGTGTCCAGTTCTGGGCTTTCCAGTTCAAGAAGGACAGGGAACTACTAGAGAGGGTATAGCAGAGGACCACAAAGATGATGAGGGGCCTGGAGCATCTCTCTTAGGATGAAAGGCTGAGGGACTTGGGTCTTTTTAATCTGGAGAAGAGAAGACTGAGGGGGGCTCCAGTCAATGCCCATACATATTCAAAGGGTGGGTGTCAGGAGGATGGGGCCAGTCTGTTTTCAGTGGTGCCCAGTGACAGAACAAGAGGAAATGGGCACAAACTGGAACATAAGAAGTTCCATCTCGAAATGAGGAGGAACTTTTTTCCTGTGAGGGTGGCAGAGCCCTGGAAGAGGCTGCTGAGTGAGGTGGTAGAGCCTCAGTCTCTGAAGACATTCAGACCCCACCTGGGCGTGTTCCTGTGCAACCTGCTCTGGGTGGACCTGCTCTGGCGGGGGGTTGGACTGGATCATCTCCACAGATCCCTTCCAACCCCATATCATTCTGTGAGCTGGGGACAAGATACTGAGGAGCTGCAGGAGGAATTTGGGTGCTGGGCATGGCAAGTTTAACAGCTAGAGTGGCAGGAAGAAGTAAATGGGAGTTTTTACCAAATTGGCAAAGAACAGGAAAATAAAAAGAGAATTTCACATTAATAGATGTTGGTGGCAAACAGCAGTTTCCTAGCCAAAAAAAAAAAGCTGTTTGAGTCTGAATTTATGTACATTTTCTCAATCTAAATGTGAGTTTTAAATTATGGCAAATTGGCCGTTAGTTTTAATTTTCCAAGTAGGCAAAGTATGCAATTTCTGCTTAGTAGGAGAATTACTAGTAAGAGGGTGACCATAAGTGGATATAAAGATGATGTTTAAAAACTTTCATGATATTAAGTAGGTCTTTTGCATGTGAGCTGAAGTTTGTGCTAAGCTGCAGCATTGTACTGGTTTTTGGTTTGTGACAACTTGCTGTCACCAGGCTTTCTGGAAATCTGAGTAAGATTAAATGCATTTGGGTAAACTTAGGGTAAACTCATTTCTACAGCTTTTTTAGGTGGGTTTATGGCTTTTTTTTTTTTTTTTCCTTTATTAGAAATTAATTGGAAAAGTATTAAAATGTTAAATGTTGTAAGTGTAAAAGGGGACTCTACAAGTAGAATCAGCATAGAATGGTTTGGTTTGGAAGGGAACTTAAAGATCATCAAGTTCCAAACCTGCTGCCCTGGGCAGGGACACCACCCACCAGACCAGGTTGCTCCAAGCCCCCTCCAGCCTGGCCTCCAACCCCTCCAGGGATGGACCAAAGGCCACCAAATTTGTCAGTGTCACAGTGCTGCAGTGAAAATGAGCAGAGGCTGCAAGGTGAAATTCCTTCTCATAAAACAAATACGCAACAGAAGGAAAGAAACCACTGGCAGAAATTCCTTGAGAAACTTAGGATTTTGGAAAACTTTTTTGCAGGGTGCCTAGACAAAAGTCTTTCTTCTCTTCCCACACTTCTGTTTTTTTCACAGCTTGGTAAGATCCTGTCTGAACAGTTGATGAATGAGAGAAAAAAACTTTCTTTTTCAAGAAAGAAACTTGGCTCTTTAAGCCAGCTCTTTGTTGGAGCCCTGACCGCAAACGTGCCTCCACCCTTGGAAAATATCTCTGAACAAGCAATGAAACAGATGTTTTGACACAATAGCAAAGGTCACTTCCACCCAGGTTTCTTGCAGAATTCTTTGGGAAATTCAGAGAAAGGACAGTCTATGAATGTTAAATAATGCAACATCTTTCCCAGGGATTAAAAATAGATTTGCATTTCTGTTGTCAGGATAAGGCCACAAATTTCAATTTCGTAATACAAAGGCATTCAGAATTTCAGAAGAGGGGAGCACAGCTATTATTAAGATATTCATATGGTGATAAAATCAGAGCTGAAGCTTCAAATTGAAACAGCATATGCAATTCTTTCCTCATTTTAGCATTTTTTTAAATAAATCAACTACATTCAGTGTGCAAGAAAGGAAATCCTGCATTGTACTTTTTTTTTAACACATTTATAAAATCTTTTTACTTATGATAAAATCATTAATGGAAACTATTAATAGCTTGAAGGAAGAGGAAGTAAAAATGAGCATAGAAAACCATATTCAGTAATTATGAGAAGCCATAATTCATGGCCTGATTCTGGTAAAACAAATTAATTTTCCTGCCTAGAGCCTGGGGACGCAGCCCAGGCGATGGCCTGGCGAGGGAATATGTCAAGAACAACACTGAAATGTGAGATACAGTAATAAAACTGTGTGTTTCTGCAGTTTGATTTAAATGGGAGTGGACTTGGGGCAAACTTTACAGTTTCTCTGGTACACTTTTTGGAAGAACATGTTATTTTGACATTTAAATCTGAGGCATGTTTGTAATCTGACGTCTCACAAGTGTAATTCGGGCCGTGTAGTGTAAGCCTGGGTAATTGGCTAGAAACTATGAGAGATACAGGTGAGCTCCAGCAGGGGGATGAAAATTGTGACTCTCTCTCGGTTTCTTTTAACAGGAAATATCCATATGTTCTCAAATGTAGCCAGAGATGCACACTATTATCCACGGAGGCACCGACACGAGCGACAATGGACGCAGGAGCCAGAGGAGGAAGAAAACAGGCCCCAGGTAGCCAGGAAGAGGGATCTCATGGGCTTAAATATTTCACCAGGACAGAGGTTCCCATCCTTAAATTCTCATTGTTTATCCTCTAGTGCCGCAGCCGAAATGGATGTTTTAAAAAAGTAACTACATCATCTTTTATTAATCACTACTTTAAAAATATATTGTATTGATAGGATTACAGACCCTGGAGCTTCTGGAGTGTTTTGCTGGTGCTTGCTTTTGGCAAGCTGTGATGGTTTGGTAATCCAACAATAATTACTCCGAATGTGGACTGATAACAGATACAGAAATACTGGCTTGTCCTCATGGTGTACTTGAACCTTCCTAAAATTAGCACACACTCTCTGCCCAGGTGCTGCACAGGTTTTATTCCAGCCCAGAGCAGGATGGATCACGGATATTTTTACTGTCATTTCTTGCTAGCATATGTAGATACATGCCACCTGCCTTGGAAAAATCTTCCTCTGGAAGCAGTCTGTTCACCTAATGAGATCCTTCTCAAAGGAGGATGAATTTTTCCTTGTGAATCTCTTACAGTCAGGCTCTGAAAAACTAGATACAGCCTATAGACAGCTAAACTGGGGCAAACGAATCCCACCTACTACTGCGTCAGGTGTTCTTGCTGCTGTCCTGCTGGGTCAGAGAGCAAAATTTATCTGCATATTGTATTTTGCTCTGGATTAGAAAAGGCATTTTAGAAGGGTGGTTTAAAAGTCAGGTGAAGAGCAGAAGTAAAGATCTGTGTTTTCTGTGTGACCATCTGTTTTTTTCCCCCCCTCTTTTGTTCTATTAAATGCATTCAAACAAAAACCCCAAGGGCTTGCATCCTGTCCCAGGTCACACTCCATAGGGTCTCTTAACCCTTTCTTTCTCAGCTCTTTTATCCAGTGTTTGAACAGAGATTGAGATTTTCAGACTGCAGGTCGCAAACTTTGGCAGATGCACGGAAAGCTGTAGGCACAAGCGGGAATTGCAACGTGTTCCTTTGGTTTGGGTTGTCAGGTGGTAACTGAGGGGTAGCACACTGTGGGCATCTGCTGCCTTGTGAAAGAAGCTGGAGATGAAAGATAAGTCATGAAAATATAATGGAAAGAAAATGGCTTTAAAGTTCTGAGACCATTAGTAATATTTCAAAGTTAGTATGTCACCCACCTCAAAATTTGAAAGTACTTCCTCCTTTTTTCTTTCCAGTTTCCAGTTGTGGTCTGTGATAGCCTGGTTTCTGTGAATAGATGCATTCTTTGTCATCTGTGTCTTTTCTTGACTGCTAATTCATCTTGTTCTTTTCAGAACTCCTATTCTGCATTTATTCAGCTGATGCCAGTTTTCATAATAATAATAGTGTCAGTTATAACCCAGCTGATGGCCACGAACCCACCCTACAGCCTATTCTACAAATCGTAAGTCACTTAAAACCAACATTTTTCGGGTTTTAGGTGTTTGTGGTGGGGAGGTAAGACAGAAGTTGGACTTGGTAGCAAAATGCAGGTCAGTGTTGTCTTCTCTTTCTAGAAAATGTTATCAATTTGCAAATAAGGAAATGCCAGCAGCCTCTGTTGACGGGTTCTCCTGGGTGTTATCACTGTGAAGTAGCGGTGGTGAGCTGGGCTGGGCTGTGCTGTGTGCTGAGCAAACAGAGGCACGGCGCCAGAGCAGTTTCTCAGCTGGTGTGAGATGCTTTTGCTCAGCGATGCAGCGGTAGGAATGTGGGAGCAGCTCAGCCACACTGCTGATACCCCTCTTGATCTGCCCAGCCCCCAGGGAGCTTTGGACAACCACAGAGGTTCTCACCTAAAGCAGTTAAGAAATGAAGTAAGCCTGCTGTTTCACGGTATAAATCTGAATCTGCTCTGAATTCCACCAGAAGAGTTTTCAAGCTCCGCAAACCACTAAAGCCTTGGAGTGCCCTGGTTTAACATCTGTAAAGAAGCAGGACCCTGGGGTTGCAGATGACAAACTGAACTGCTGAGCTCTGGAAGCAGAACCTGCTGGAATCTGAGTTACAGGGCAGAGGAAATCCCACTTGCTCCTCTCAGCATCCAGCACTGGGAGGAGGGTAGCTCTTGTGGGAAAGAGCTGACCAGTTCAGTCACCTTCATTGGCTCTTACAGCGATAGGAGTGAGAGTTATCAGGTTCTGGAGAACCTTTTTGGAGAACCACAGGGCTCCAAACACTCCCTTCTAGCAGCAAAACTGCTTAGGTGTAGGTCCATAAACGTTCATAGTAGCCCAACATCCTTTATAATTTTTTACCACAAGATGTCAGTGTGTAGACTTAGCGTAAGAACAAGAGGGTGGTTGTTTTGGGCTTTGAGTTTGTTTGGTTTTTTTTTCCCAGAGAGTTTTATTGCTCTCTGCCAGTCCCATGTGAAACCTCCCACACTGCCTCCTGAGCAGCTAATCTCTCTCAGTTCTCTTTCCTACCTCCCCTTCTCCTGTTGATTTGAGATAGTCAGGCCTGAGCTTGGTACACAGTTAAGCTGTTTCTCTAAATCCTGACCTTTAAAAAAAAGAACAAACAGCCTGAAAACAAGAAGAAAATTGTTTCTACAGACCCCTGGATACATAGCGAAAAAGAAAAGAGGAGTCCAGGAAACTGAAGGGGCAAACTGGATTCCATTGAGCATAACCTTTGTGTTTTGGCTGCCTGCCCCTTTCTCTGGGCAGTGGTTTGAAACAAAAACACTTAGGAATCTTTGCTCGAGTAAGGAGATTCAGTGTAAGAGTATAGTTTAATCCAGGGGCCGTGTCAAGAGGGATTTATTCTACTGACAGGGTATTCAGTGCCCCACTTTACTTACTTATTATTATAAAACCCCAAAGGAAAGTGTAACTAGAGTCTCTTCTGCTAATTTTTAGTTTTACTAAGGATCCAGAAATCGGGAAGATCCACATCCAATTGCATTATGCCCCAAACAGTGGGCTGTAGTCCTTACCTATAATCTCTAAATTTTTTCATTAATTCCCATGGATTTTTTGCCCTAGCCTGCCAGAAATTACCAGTGAACAGAAGAAAGCGTGTGGAGTGTCCATTCACAGATAAACTTCTCTCTTAATGTTTTGAAAGTATCTTAACTGAGCTGTTATGAATAAACACAGTGTTTGGAAGGATCAGTGTCAGCTCTGAGTCAGTTCTTTGTAGAATTCTACAAATATTAGATACTTTCCTGTGGTTTTTTAGCAGGGGGCAGCAAGGAGGGGAGCAAATTCTGTTAGCAGTGTGCAGCTTGCTGTGCCTGGGACTTGTAATTTCCTTGTTGGATGGCTGAGGGAGCTGTAGTCCTGCAGAAAGTAACTGTAAATAAGTTGTAAATATTGTCCTCTGGAAATGCTTATAGGGAGAAACATCTCTTGCTTTCTTGCTAAACTAAAAAAATTGTTTTCTCCACGATGTTTTCACAGGTCCATAGGCCACGTTATTAGCAGAGAAACAGAGAACTTGCAGGTGCCTTACTATGTTGATAAAAACTTTGAAAAGAATTATCAAGGAGCAGAACTTCAAGAACTAGAGAAAACCGTGGAAAAAGATTACATAGACTATATTCAGACCAGCTGCTGGAAGGAGAAACAGCAAAGTAAGTTATTTTTGTTGCAAGTGTGTGCCTACAACCCAGCAGTACTTGTGTGTGGTTTAGTTTTAGCCTCATTTTCTGGTGCTTGTAACATCTCAGACCTTGCACTGGTGTTTCTCACATCTGCTCTTACTGCCGTGTTTGCTATTCTTGATGGTGTGTCAAAATTAATTTTAGGTGATTCTGAGAGACAAGTGGAAAGTAGATTTCACCATTTGAGACATTTATATTTTTTTTCCCCACTTGGTTTTTATGCTTGAATAACTCTTAGCCATGATGTTTTAAGCGTATAATCCACCAACGTGTATCTGACTCTGACAGATCATTAGGGCTAGAAAAAGATCCTGAGACATCACCTATTACACACTTCCTTTGCTGGAGCAGAAGTTTTGCTTCCACTGGCTCCATGAGAGGCTTATTTAACCCTTTCTTCCAAACTTCATCAGAAGGGGAGCACATAGGCTGTTCAGGTGCTTTTGGTAATCTTATTACTGGTATCAGTTGTCAAAGAAGGTGTTCCTGTACTTGTTTTGTGCGCTTATTTGCATTTTCTATCTTTAGATGAGTTTGAGATCATGTTTTTCACCATAGCCAAGATTGTCTTTTATAAACAAGAATTGAATGCAGAAAGAGAGAGCACAAAAATGTGAGCATTCAAAATCATTATTCTCATGTCAATCCTAAGTCAATCAGTGGCACATCCAAAGGCGTGTCGTTTTAACCTTATGTTGTATTCATTGTTAATTATTACTCTTCTAGTTCATTTAAAATAGAGCAAACCCCTGCTTCTTTTCTAACCATGCAAAGTAACAGAAATCAAATTAATCAAGGACTAACCCAGGCTGGGATGTTGTGACTGGGTAAACACAAAACTGCTGTGCGTAAAGGAGAGCGGGAGAAGTTTTTTCTGTGTAAATGTTTAACAGCAGCTTTCACACACAAGTAGGGCTGTCTGAATTGCTAGGCTTCTCAGCAGGCTACTAAAAAACAACTTTGCACTTGTTTATAGTTTCTTTACCAATTTTATCTTTATGGAAGCGTACACTCTGTCCAAGCAAGACTGGTTTAATCCTGGGCTAGAGGTAGCAGTCGTGTTGCTGACTCCAAACTATTTACAGGGTTTTGGTGGGAAGGCTTGTTTTGTTTTATTTTCCATAAAAGTTACCGGTCTTGCTTTTAAAGAGAAATATACAGATGTAGGCTCTGAAGTTAGAAAATAACCTGTAATATAAGGCCATAAAAATCCAAAGCAGTCCCGTAGTTTTTGATGTGCTTGATTTGTGATGTTTGAGCATCCGTGGCTGGCAGCAGCAGCCCCTGGATATAATGTGGCTGTTAATAGCTGTAAATGTGGGTTTCATGTGTGGGCTTGCTGTAGGGATAGAATTTCTCAAAGAAAAAAAAGCCTTTTAATTGACCTTGTGCAACTGAAAGTCACCGTATTGTCTGTCTCATGTAGACCTTGAGCTAAGGAGTGCCGTGCCCCGGCACGGGCAGAGGACTGGTAGCGGGAAGGGAGCGATGGTGCAGCGTGGAACAGCAAGTAATGCCGACAAAGCGCTGCTCCTCTGCAGCTCCTCACGCTTAGAGACTTCATTAGCCACACACCTGCAAATATATTTACAAGGTCCACAATTAGCAGTAGCCTGAGGAGGCCACTTTAATTAAAAAAAAAAAATAATTTCAGAGTGATTAACGTCTAGGCCAGAGAGCAGGTAATGAGTACAGCTGAGGCTGCGCTAACTTTAGCACAGCCGGGTTTGTAAAAATAAACTGTGAATACAAGCTGGGGTGCTGGGGAGAAGTTTTCTGAAGATGTCGAGACAGTTCCTGATCAGCTCTTGCTTCATCATTTCAGTCCATTAGTTCTTGCTTAAGTGTTTAACTTAGTGTAATCTATTTTATTCTTTATTTTGGTCAGTTGAATATCTATCAATAGTGCATTTGTTCTGTTTACCGAGGGCACATTTCCCTTTAGCACCAGCACAATGGCCATAGAGTCGTTGCATAGGAACAGACTGATTTTTTTTAAAGTCCTTGATTTTATGACTTGAAAAGTCTTAACCTGTGACCAACTACCTTAATCAAAACTTTAACTGATTTATTGGTCTCTTGTTCAGCCAGTCACTTAGATGCAACAGAATGAGGTATAAAAGTTGTGTGTGCTGTGGGTTTTAGTCTTCTGAAGTCTTCTTTAAGTGCAAAAAGCATGTCCTGGGTTTTTACAGGAGGCTGTTGAGCACAATTGCAAAGTGAGACTGCTAAGAGTTCCGAATTGTAGAAAATTACAAAGAGACAACTGAAAACAGAGAGAATAAGGATATGGAGTTGGAATTTGGTGCTTTAGGACTTCTTAAAGAGAAAAAGCTCAAAGGAGCAACTCTATGTAAAAAATTGACAAACGTGTGACAGAATGAATGCTGTCAAAAGCACAAGCATTTGCAGTGAATAATGTTGCCCGATGGGATAAGTGTGAACAACAATTCTTTGCTGGGGAGCTCCAGGGACTGAGGAGTCAGAAACATTTACCTGAGCCTTGTTTTGTCGAAGCTGTGTGCCCAGCGCTGCTTGAGTGGCATTTTAGTTATAAAAACTAAAAATTGATTCCTGATCTAAAATGAAATGTTCATGCCTGTCAGTTTGTGAAGTTTTTCAATAAACAGGAGGGAAGTTAAATGGCTTTAAATTTCAGTGGGACAGGGACAGAGGTGCATGAAAGCACCGTATTGAAGTTCTTTCCTCTCCAAATGATTTTTGTGACATGAGGGACTTACAAGGTGTATAAAAGCTCTTTGAAAAGCTGAGTGTCATCAGGTAGCCTGTGCTTAGGGAAATTTTGACCTTTTCAGAAACAAATTACTGCTATTCTCTTAGGTGCCTCTAATCCTGGGTCTGAATTATTCTCCAGGGAGAAAACTATATTAAGACTTCCTTAGCTAATCAGAAAAGAAACATCTCTGAATTACTGGGGGGAAATAATTCAGACAATGGGATTATTTCACTTTTATGTTGCTTTTGAGAAGAAGGGGGAAAAATATGCAAAGTACATTGGAGATTTGTATTGTTAAGGAAAGGGCACAGAGGCCTTTCAGTCAAGTCCCCTGGCAAGCTGTTCACCTTCCTGTAATCAATACCAAAGAATAAAATAAAATTAAAAGAATTTATAATGCCTTCTGGGCAAACCTCTTGCCAGTTTGAATTCTGAGAAGTGCAGCATTAAAAAAAAAAAAGAAGAAACCAGTTACAGTTACCTATATTTCAAAGTAAGTATTTGGATGGGTGTTCTGGGGCCTTGTGGAGTGGATGTGCCAAAAGGATTGAGTTTCTGGGTTGCGTGGGCCAGGATTCGTGTCTTGTAATTCCTGCTTGGCTTTGAGGCTGCAGGCAGCTGACACAGCCCCGAGGCAGCCAGAGAGAAAGGAGTTGTGAGGGTTGTCATCAAAATGCCACTGTTAAGTGTGGAGTGACTCCCCCCCATACTCCAGTGGTCCACCAGGAAAGACTGGTGCAGAAGGGATGAGATGTGGTTCACACATGAAGAGCAGTGTCGCCTAAAACAGGCCAACCAAGCGGTATCCTTCTAAACCCCTTCTTGTGCACAGGTAGTTTAATTATATACATAGGTATTTTAGAGCAATCACCTGTTCTTGAGATCATTAATGTAATTTTAAATCTTACTTTGTGACTTCTAAGACTCTACTTCTGTAGTTTGTGTTTTCTTTGCAGACAGTAATAATCACTCTTATTTTTTGTTTTGGTTATTGTCTTACTTGTGCGCTAATGGAAAGAGTTATTAAAACTGTTTGAGTTTTCAAGTAATTATGAAGATGCTGTTTTCTTAAATAGCTGCCTTGGTTAAACACAATGGCTTCTTAAAGACAGTAATTAACGTGCCCAGTTTCACTGAAACAAGGTGAATTTAAAAAAAAAAATGCATGCCATGAGGACAACCAAGCACTGAGAAACAGGTATTTAAAGCAGGCTCACAACTTCATCCCAGTATGTGTATTTTTTAATTTTTTTTTTTTTTTCATTTTTCAGAGTCTGATTTGTCAAATTTGGCCAAGCTGTACAGAGACGAGCGGTTGAAACAGAAAGCAGAGTCTCTGAAACTTGAGCACTGTGAGAAGCTCTCCAGTCTGATCGGGATGCACAAAGGGCGCTGAGCAGGACGCACGCCTCCTGGTTTTATTTATTGCTGGTTTAACTTATGTTTTAATTTTCTTTTGTATAAAAAGGGAAGGAGTCTGTTGTAAAGAGTCTGAACATTCAATTCCTCCTGCCCCTAGCGCAGAGAGGGGCCGACGCACGCTGTAGAGCCAGTGTTGCTGTAATATACACTCTACACTAGATTTGGTTCCAAGGACCAGTGGCACTTTGTAAATTAATTCCCCGTTAGTTTGGAACCTGTCTTTGTCAGTAGTTTGTCTGCCATCCAAACAGTATATGATTCCCAGGAGAGCAGACAAATATCTTCGCTGCCTGTGTTTTAGAAGGACTTGCCGTTCACTCCGTCGTACAAGTGGCTTGGGTCTCAGAATGAAGCGCATTTGCCTTCTCACACCAATTCCCAGCACCTGTCCCTGCTGCTGCAGTGGTTTGCAAAGAGAATTTGGGTGGAAGGCAGCACGTTTTTCCTCTTGGAGCATAACAGGTGATGCTTAATTCAAGAGAGTGGAGCACCTGCCTCGGGCGGGTGCTCAAGCTGGCTGCCAGCTCTCTGTGGCATCATGAGGACCTCACCCGGTGCTTTCTTCAGGGTTGTTACTTGAGATGCCATCAGCAACGTCGGACGAGACGACAGGAGTCTGTGAACGGCACCACGTCTGCCAAACTGTGGAGAAAGGACAACTCTTATTTATTTCCTCATAGGTTTTCAGTGGCATATTTTGAAGCTGGCTGTTCAAGTCTGAGTTTTATCTGCAAACTCTTCTCCAGCTGTTAGAGGGGTCCTGCTTTTTCTGGTACCGTTTCGATGTAGCATATTTTTACTCTGTTGAGCAGTTATGAATGTTCCACTGTAGAGATTACTATTGCAAAGAAAAACATCCATGTGGCAGCGTCCTGTTTTTTCCTTCATCCTCCCTCACAAAACTGGGTGTTTAAAGGCAGGTTGAGGATGGGATATGGTGATTGGCAGAAGAGGATAGAATGTTGGTGCTCCAGCTGAGCATCTTTAACCTCCTGAGCTGGTTTCTCTGGTGGGAGCTGCAGGAAGAGGAGGTGATTCTACCCTTCTACTCTGCTCTCCTGAGACCCCACCTGGAGTACTATGTCCAGCTCTGGAGTCCTCAGCACAGGAAAGGCATGGACCTGTTGGGAGTGGGGCCAGAGGAGGCCACGGAGATGCTAGGAGGGCTGGAGCACCTCTGCTGTGAGAACAGGCTGAGAGAGCTGGGGAGGTTCAGCCTGGAGAAGAGAAGGCTCCAGGGAGAGCTTATAGCAGCCTTCCAGTCCCTAAAAGGACTCCAGGAAAGCTGAGGAGGGACTCTTGATCAAGGAGAGGAGCCATACATAGGATGAGGGGGAAGAGTTTGACACTGAAAGAGAGGAGATTGAGCTGAGATCTGGGGAAGAAATTCTTTGCTGTGAGGGTGGTGAGACAATAGCCCAGGTTGCCCAGAGAAGCTGTGGCTGCCCCATCCCTGGAGGGGCTTGGAGCAACCTGGTCTGGTGGGAGGTGCCCCTGCCCAGGGCAGGGGGTGGGACTGGATGGGTTTTAAGCTCCCTTCCAACCCAAACCTTTCTATGAGAAGCTTCTCTGGGGTTCTGCGCCAGAGAGTGGGTGTTCATTGTGGGGGTTGAGGCTTGATCCTTCAGCAAGGTGAGACATGGACATCCCCTGTATGATCTCACCATTGCAGTTGCAGCAATGGTGCTGCTGTGAAATGCATAAAAATATTAAAAGCAATATAGTGACTCCTTTGAAGCAGTGTTTTCATGTTAATGTTTGTTCCCCATTGGACAACTTTGTAGGAGCACCCAGGGAAGCCGAGTAGAATGTGTCAGCCACGTGGGGTGGGAAAAGCCCCCGTGAAAGAGGCGTTCCAGGGGCATGCTTGTGAAACACATTTAGTGTGAGTCTCTTCAGGCAAAAATGTTCAATTTGATTATTCTTCACTGGCAATGTGGCTGGTGGTAGGGTGGGCGGCCTTAATTCTGCTATTTCCCAGTTTTGAGTGCATAATATGAGGTTATAAAGAGCAAAATTATTTTAGTGTTGCTTTTATATGTTAAATAGTTTGTAGACTATACCTGGAATACATTAAAGTGGCCAGGCTTTGTTCTAGGGTTGGCATCTTCACCGTGGTTCCTGTTGAACTCCTGGGATTATGAAGTGCTGTCCATGGGGACACTGGGCATGGTGACTCTGTCGGACCTGTGTCCCCTACAGAGCTGGAGCTCACATCTAGTTATTTTGCACTTAAAATACATGGCACCTTTCACCCAAAGGTCTCAAAGTGCTTTATGGAGGTGGGAGTCCACCTGGGAGGAGCACAATAATTATAAGCCACCTTTTTCAGTAGGAAAGAGGCTGAGATGAAGGAGAAGATGAGGCTGGAAGGTGAAAATATTTCAAAAAAGCAGTAAGACATTCTTTGGTGGGAACCATAGTCAAAGGTGTCAATGACCATCTGCGCGATCTTGCTGAGAGGACAGGCATAGAGCCCAAAAATGTCTTCAGTGATAAAAACAAGTCATTATTTTTGTACAGCACTGGTTTAAAAAAAAAAAAAAAAAAAAAAAAAAAAAAAAAGAGAAGAATGGTTCTTGTGCCCATTGCTGTCAAAGTGTGTAGCTTGGCAAAACATGACTGACTTCTGATTATTTCTTGGGCTTCTTAATAGGTTAAGGCTGTTCCAGGCACAGGTCGGGTGGGTGTGGAGCAGCCAGCCCCACTTCTGGGGAATACCAGGGGACTTGCACACTAAGTTACGTGCATTTTTTATTTTTTTTTTAATTAAAAAATTGACATTTCTGTCACAATTTTCATTCTAAAGCCTGCCTTTGAAGCAGGCGGCGTTACAGGCCGCGGGCCCTTTAATCCGTCCGTTGCTAGGAGACGGGGCAGCCCGGCAGCGGCCGCCATTTTCCGCGGGGCTGCGGGGGGTGGCGGCG
>VXBW01004799.1:13289-26072 GCA_013400375.1 Thinocorus orbignyianus
GGTGTTTTTTGTTGGTTGGTTTTGTTGGTTTTGTTTCGTTTTGTGGGGTTTTTTGTTTGCTTGTTTGATAAAAACACCACCACCACCACCCCACCACCCCCCCAACACTTTAAAAAGCATTGGTATGTGTGCAGCGGATAGTTCATGGTCTCTCAGTCCTAGCCTGCTAACTCCTTCCATACACACAACTTCATCTCTAGAAAAAAATTGTGTGGAAGTGAAAAGGAATAAGTCAATTTGAAGAGGCCATTACATTTTGTTTTGGCATCGAGAAATATCTAAGAAGTGATACCAAAAGGATGGTTCATTATTATATAGTTCTCAGAAATGTTCCTTCTACTCTGTTTCATTATTCTAACAAGGTTTTGTAAAAAGACATGCTTTAAATCTCACATGCCGAAAGAAGCCTAGCAAATAGCCACAGAAATGCTTGGACTGTATGAATTCTTTAGTTTCTAAGTCTTCATTTCCATGCTGTGCTGGACAGTTATACTCTTATTTGAACTACGATTTCGATTTTATAAAGTTGAATGGTTGTCAATGAAGTTTTAATTTGGGTCTTTAGCATGGAAAACTTTTCATCAGATTAAGGCAGCCATTTCTGGGTGAAGGAAGATCAAAAGTTTTCTAAGAATGCTTGTGCATTCTCCTATGAGAATGTTCCTTACTGTGCTTACTTATTTTAACACAGATTAATAAACACACATGATGACTGACAATGAAAAGTAGTTTGTTTGAATTATCATTTTACAAAAATTCTCTTCTTTAGGAGGAAATTTCAGTTGCTTTTACTACGAATATCCTGACTTTCTTCTAAAGGAGGAAGTTGAGTCTTCCCTACAGCTAATAAAGTGCTCAGTTCTCAAACAAGATTTCCCAAGTATTCTCTAATTCTCTTCTGGTTTTGGTGTAACAATGATTTGTACTGAGGCCTTTCAAATTGGTTACACAGGTCTGCAACTAGACAGTATTATCAGCTGAATCTGTTCTGGCTTTTGAGAAAGAGAGGTATATAGCCATTGAGGCTGAGATATTATATTATAATGACTAAGCCCAAGAATAAAAAAAAAAAAAAGAGAGGTAGAATGACCATTTAATTATACAAATCAGGACAGTTTAGTGGAGAAGGTATTATTACCAAAGACAGGATTCAAAACTCAGAGCTGAATTTGAAATAAGTCCCCCGCTATAGACCCAAGCTGTTACATAAAGCAAGAAAAGCCCAACCAAACACAGAAAAAACTCACCCTACTTGTTTCTACATTGTTCCCTATTCACTTAGTTTTGGCCATATTTTGAATTTCACAGGTCATGTTTTTCTTATTTACAAAGAAGTATATTTTCTACTTTGCCTTCAGTGTCTTTAGAGGTATTGTTTCACAGAGCAGAATTACTGCTGCACACAAGCAATAGTTGAACCATGGATGTGAGTCCCCTTTGGAGAGGCATAAAGATTTCTGTGCTTCTGTATAAGATCTTTGTGCATGGAAGATAATATACTCATATTGGTTTAAGGCAGCAGTGACTCAGTTTAAATTAACAAGTTTCCCGGTGTCATTCTAGTCGATGTCTTCCTCTCTTCAGAAACCAGAAGTGTCTCCTGGTTTGTCTTTGCGCAATTTCTGACATCAGGGTAGTATGAAAAATGGGTTTTGGGGACTAATATAACATTTATTGTCTAGCCTTTTCTTTCCCTAATGTAGTGCTTTCTTTGGGTCACCTTAAAAAAGAAGAGATTATATATATTCTTAAATGCATGTGCCTCTGATACTTTTAAGTTTAAAAAATAATAATGACAGCAAATCCTGGCTAGACCAAATGCATCTGTTATTTAAGTTCACTAGGGACTAGACTGTCTTTACTCGTATCTTAATGGAAATAGTGATTTAGAATTGTAATGAGGATAAACATCCAAGCGCTCATGCGCTATTGGTTCTCAATAAAAAATCAACAAAAATCATTGTTGAACAGTCTTTCTTTTCATATTTAAGCAACCTGCTGCAAATAACATTAACCAAACTTTTCTCAGCAGCAGAAGGATCAAAACAAAATTCTTGATCAACATTTGATTTAAAACTGTATGCTTTTAGTTTATCACTAGCTAATGCTTGTGATCAATAATCTCATGGGGCTTTTGGTTTGGTTTTGGTTGTTGGTTGGTTTTCTTTTCAATTATTGTTCCGTCCCCATTACCAAATATTCATACTGATGGTCAATTATTGACTGCCAAAATCATATTTGAATCACTGCTTATGCACTCTCCCAGGCCACAGAGGTTGTGATTACTGTTTCTGCAGTCCAATTTTGAACACAACAGATTTTGAAATGGCTTTTGACAGCTTTGATTTAATTTTTCAAAGTACAAAATCACTTTTCTTATTTTAGTTGGTTTATCAGATCGTTAAGTGACTGATAAACAGCAAAAAGGATGAAGGACAAAGGATACCATTAACTTCTCTTTCGTATCTAACAAATATTAGGCTAAAATTAATGTGTCAACAAAAGGAATAAAAAACAAGAAGAAAAGAATACTTAAAAAGCACGGAAATCTGTATGAAAATAAAAACACTGGAGATTCTTCAAGTAGTTTAATTCCATATCATTGGAAGGAACATAATGTTCAAATAGCACAAACGGCTGTAGAACATCGCTTAGGTACAGTACTGAAGTGAAATAGTGAAGGGTAAGAGTTAATCTAGAAAGCTAACAAATTCATTTCACAGTTTGTTGCATGAAATTTGCAATGGCTACAAGTGAGCCAGGAAATGTCTCTAGTGTTGTATAATCGCATAAGCTTTATACTGGGATCAAATTAAAAATTATGATTCAACATACATTAATAGGTACATTTGCCTACCCCCTTATTTAGTAATTTAAGTACTCATACATGCTCCAAACCGCTTGTTCAAAAAACAAGCAAGCTTCTTGGGATGTTCTTGCAGTTTATGCCCAAACAGGATCAGAAGTAACTGTTCTGCAGGTATCTGAAAGTGGTAGAGGATAGCCTAAGAAAAAACCACTTTCTTAAGGAATGAGTGATGATGGTGATACTTAGCTATATGAGTGCAGAAGCTACGTTAGACTATCATTACCCAAAAATAAATGAACCACAAACCAGATTCTCTGTTTTACCCTCTTCCTAAATGTAGCCAAAGTTTCACTTCCCTCTGGATAATTCTCCTGTTTCCAGCTGCTTGAGAGTCTGAATTTAGAAGGGAATACAGTTCTTTAGATTACTTCATGGATCAAGGTTTTTGGGGTGAGGGCTTCAGTCCATCTGGGGTGAGCAGGGTGTCTGCCTCACACTCTGGCACTGCATGGGTGCTGTTACTACCACCACATTGTGCTAGGCGGGGTGCACCACAAACAGCTGAAGCAGCCTAAATTCTCCTGCATGCAATGGAAGTTCAAGAGAGCCATCTTCAGTGCTTTGACTCTTTTCTTAAGTTCTTCTTTGTCAGGAAGTCTAGTGGTAGGACAAGGGGTAATGGTTTTAAATTGGAAGAGGGGAGATTTAGATTAGATATTAGGAAGAAGTTCTTTACTGTGAGGGTGGTGAGGCACTGGAACAGGTTGCCCTGAGAAGTTGTGGATGCCCCATCCCTGGAAGTGTTCAAGGCCAGGCTGGATGGGGCTTTGAGCAACCTGCTCTAGCGAGAGGTGTCCCTGCACATAGCAGGGGGGTTGGAACCTGATGATCTTTAAGGTCCCTTCCAACTCCAACCATTCTATGATTCTATGATAATTCATTATTTGACCAAACAGGAAGGAGGTTATAGAGGAGGAAGCAAGAAACTGAGGAAAGTGCCCAAACTGATCAGAGCAGAGCAACCTCTTCTCTGATGTGTACCTGCTACTCTTGACTGAAAGAACATATAAGATTGTATTTGAAACAAATTATAGTATCCAGACTTTTTTCCAGGAATCTTAATTTCCAGTGAGTTTGCAGTTAAGTTAGTTTGCTAAATTAAGGGCAGTAGGTGCTAGATGGCGTTATTTCACGTTCCTGATTTGTACATGTTGACATGGTAACTGTGTGAAAAACTGTGTGGATAATCTGCCCCATGAGAAATGGCTGCAAAATAATTGAGCAAATAAACATTTCAATGCATGATAATATGAGCCTATAAATCAGGAACCTTCACCATCTTTGATGATGTAAATAATCTTGGTACAATGTCTGTACCTCATAACTGTTTACTACTTGTGAATGATAACCAGCCAGAACTCAAGAAAGAGACAGGCAGTCCTGTACTGTATGAAGGTGCAACATGGTTTAAATTATATATTTACTAAAATTAGGCTTTTCCTTCTGTGTATGAGTTAGTTGTTACAAGATTGCGACTTTGTGTTGCTATTAATGCTATTTATTAGCTCATAGACTCTATAGAATCAAGTGCAAGAGTCCTTGCTATGGCATCTTGACCAGGTAGTTTTTTCCAATAATCTTGTGCTGAAGAATTTTTAGTAAAAAATTCAGCAGAGGACATCACCCTGAAATTTGATCATGGCCTTAGCGCATTAGTGTTTTCTTTTCTGTAGCGGGTATGTGTAAAACTTTGAAGAGGAATATCAGGGTGAGTGCATGTAAACATTAACATTATGTAATTCTGTAATATTGTGCATAATAAGCATTTTCTGCAGGTCCTCCCTGCCTATAAACTTTTTTGTTTCTATTTTCGTAGAAAAAAAAAAGACGACACTTATTACACATATTTTTAGAGGTTGACTGATTAGCTGTGCAGAAATTGTGGAATGAGGTGCTGTAGAGTATTCTCCATGGCTATAATCAGATACTGTTCCAAAGACAAAACCTGTGTGCGAGTCAGTTGCCAAGAATAGGCTAAAAGAAACTCACACAAGCGGAAAAAAATTCAGTAAGATTGAGAATTTCTTGAGGACTGCCCTTGCTCTTTAGACAGAGCTTCCACATCTTACTGTTTGTTCTTTTGTGGCTGGAGTGCTTTCCTGTGAAAGAATAAGCATATTGTGAAGATCTGGTTTCAAAGCGAAGGTAGTGAACCCGTATACTTTCAGTGAAAATTTTCTTCTGAGCAAACCTACCGTACCTGGGTAGAAGGAACATTTCTATTTCCTTCTTTGTCGTGATGTGAAAAAAACTGGGAAATACCTACAAACTGATGATCAGCTATGGTCAGAAGATGTGCGTCCCAATGCACAATTTTGAAAAGCATCCTCTGAGGTTATATAGGCTTGACAGGGTTTTGGAATATAGAAGTCACAGAAACTTTGGAAACACTTTCATTATCTGAATGTCAGATCCTGGATTGGAAAAGGTCTCTCAATGAAAATTATTTGTTCAATACAGAATTTTGTTTTCTCTCACTGAGCAAAGGATTTGCCTTCTCTCCTTTGCATTCTTGAGCATCTGCTTACTTACTGAAAGGACAGAAGTCCTACATTATTTTATGGAAGTTGAGAGGCACACTGTTAACATGCTAATCATAGCTTGTGTTTTCAAGCAAAGGAGCTAATTAAAGGTACAAAGCTCATCATATGACAGATGTTCAACTGTTTAGTGTATTTGAACTTTCGTATCAGGCTAGGATTTGTTTGGTGAAAAATATGAAATTATGACAGATTTAAAGCATTTTTTAAAAACATTTTTTCTCTCTCTTCCAAGTAATGTAGGCAGATGAAAATCAAAAGCAACGATAGGACCAGATCAGTATGGAAGAAAACTTTCTTCATGAGCTGACATTTTCCATGTTGAACCTATTTTGGCAAGGTATTCAGAGTTCAGGCTGTAGCATACTAGCATATCATTGTCAATATACTCTCATTCTTTCATGAGAGAGGCCTTGATTCTCTGTGAAATTTGCAGAATAAGCAGTAAACTGCAAAGAGACTACAGATTTTGTCATCTGCCAGATGCTAGCTTGCTTCCCAAGGTAGCATAGACCCTCATTAAAATGTATAAAGCTATGCATTCTCCCAGCTTAGGTGACAGAATATCATGTATTTTATCTCCTCTGTATGGACTCCAGGAACTGTATGCAAGAAAGGTGGAATGGGCCACAGTTTCCCACCCTAACACAAAATATGCTTCCTGCTTTAAATTTAAAAGGATGTAGCTTTTCCCTCACATTGCAGAGCATAACATATTACGTAAAAGTCAAGCATTTAAAAAATTCCTGTGGTTCACAAACAAAAATGTTTTATTAGCTTCTACCTAGTGTACAAGGGCATCTTTCTCTAATACAGTCACCCTTGGCCAATTCTACTTACGCTTCCTCCGTGCCAGCTGCTATCTTCATTTCCACTCCCTGTCCCTAATGTGACATGACCCAGACAACTCTTGTCATCTGGCACATGGAGACTGAGCATCACCTGTTTTAGCTTCACAGAAAGGTGAAGGCCATGGGCTCCATTAAGAAATTATGTGAAGTGTAAGGTAGATTTATAACAAAGTAATCTGTTCACATGGCAAGCCTTCCTGCAGACATAGTCTGCAGCCAAGAACATAGCAGGAAGAAGTTAACCAAGAACAGTTTCCTTTTGGGGGAGAGGGCAATTTATATGCTTATAAGAATCCCAGAGAAAATGACAGATTATTTTGAGCTTGAACTCAAAGCTTGAACTGGCTTTGTGAAGCAGAATCCTGGGGAGAGATTGACAATACCCAGGTCATGGTTTTTATGCCAATTGCTGCATCTGCAGATAGAATCAAATCTTTCTCTCTATAAATGTTTGTATTAAGTATTTCTGTGTCTTTGCGTAAATTTGAAGAAACATCCACTAGACTGAAAGATACAACTTCTCCTTCTCCATTTGTCATAGTTCTGATCTAAAGAAATTGAACTGAATCATATAGAATATTATTTGATTTAATGTAATTATACTGGTATGGATTAAAGACCATTTAAATCAAAGTAACATGCCATTTAGCTTTGTGGTTTTGGGATGCATTTTGTAGAACCATATTCTAGCCAGATGCCCAACCCATTTTAAAACAGTTTGCTTTTCTTTAGAATCAAATATCCAAGCTTATAATATGGTTTTGATTCAGAAAAACATCTCTGCCATGAAGATTAACTGAAGTTAAAAGCATGAAGTAAAATTAAATGAAATTCTTGACTATCTATTAGGAGTAGAACTATGCCTGTAAGCAAAAAGGAAAAAATCTTTCTGGAAGTTAAAATCCTTGACCCTGAGAAATTTTGAATTGTTAAAAAAATTATTGTTTCTACCAAATAAATGTTCTGTTCTGTTCTGTTTTACTTAAGGTTTAGAGCAAAACTTTAGAGAAAATTAGGACAAAATATATTGTAGTAACCAGAGACTTAAAATACTAAATTTTTCCTTTATCTAACTTCACCTAGCTATGCTGAAGTCAAAAAATGTTTGAGGGAAAGAACTTAGAGGAGCAATGTTGTCTTCAACCAGTTCTTTAGTTCAAAATTAGATAACGGATTTTCATTAGGTCTTTCAAATAACTGACATTATATAAAGGGAAATGGAGCTAAGGTTAGGGATGTCTTCAGTGGTGCACTATTTACTTTAGTGATATATATAAATTTCAATATCATTGGTGTTTAAAGAGATCCTTTGATAGACTGGTAGAAAGATAAAAATATTATTTGCCTCTGAATTTGTAATATTAAATTGTGAAATAAATGTAATTTGAGTCAAATTATCCCATCAATAAATGCCTTTAATAACATGTATTAATTAATGAAAAAATATATTTACACATTTAAACATTTTGTACTGCTTTATAGTACATCTATTTCAAGATTGCCAACATAATTAGGGTTTCATGGTGTTTAGTAATATAACATAAAATAAAAACCATCTTTAATCCTAAGAAAATGGAATCTAAATGACAGCAACAGAGCTAAAAAGCCCTTTGTGGCAATATATAAGATGAGAATTAGGATGGCTGATATGGATTATAAACTCATAAAATCTAGGTTGCTTGAAAGAAGGAATATTCAGTCTCCTTGTGATGTTTGTTAAAGACTTATATTTCTATAATTAAGGATAGAGAGTAATTAATTTTCTTATCCTTGAACCTGCAAAGAGCAACACTGAGAAGCAGTAACTCCTGTCAAAAAGCCAAACATATTCTTGCGAGACAGTACCAACAATATCTGGATTGTTGTTTGTATAAATTCTTCCTCAACTGGAACCTGAGGTTAAAAATGAAATCGACTAAATGAAAGGATAGATTCATCTTATATGATTGAATTTACCTCTATGAAGTTTTTAATGTGAAATAATAAATATATTTAGGATTGAGGGATCGTACCTATAAATGTTTTTAATGACACCTTTTAATTTAGGAATAATACTTTTTTTTTTACATTGCCTTTACAGATCAAAGAACCTGAGAAGAAAAAAAATTACAGTACATACTTGTAGTTTTCTGTCTAGCAGATAGATTCTTAAAAATTCTGTTAACAAAACTATGTATACTACTACTGAAGTATGCAGATGCTATGTACCTATAAACCACCTATTAGCAAATGAGGTGTACTCAGAAAACTTATAAAAGCATCACAATCTATCAAGGAGGCCCTCTGTAAAATATTGCCTAACTGCATAGAGTGATAAGCACTTTCTTTTCTTGTTAGCATAAAGGCTATTTTACAGATAGATAACAGCCTCCATCACTGTTATTACCCATTTTATAGGACCAAAGATACAAGATAAATAAAAAAAAATGGGATCATATTGCCCTTTTCAAAAAGATTTTAATATTTATTTCCTGAAGTTTATCCTCATAAAATGTGAATTAATTGTATGTATAGTTAAAATAATGTTTTTCCTCTTTATCTTTCACATTGCCATAGTAATTTCTCATGGAATAATGTGACATTTCTGTGGATGTTGAATGTATTTAAATAATGTACTGGAATATCTTCTTGTGAGTTATTTGGTTTCTTTGAGCTTGCTGGCATTGCTTCACTACCCACATTGTTGACTTTCAAAACTATCTGAACTGAATGGTATTCAAGAAACAAAATTAGGCTATCAAATAAGAGCATGTGAAACCGGAAAGCAGATTTGTGCAGAGAGCAGACTCAACTACACAGCATGACAAATTAGAAGCCTAACTAACAGTGATGTGAGTAGCTGATGTGTGCAATGTGTCCACCTTTCAGGCTTTTACATGTCATTTTTACTGTTATAAATACTCTAAATGAATCTCTTCAATGCAGTGGAAGCCCTATTATCTGCCTGGCCAAATAAACAACCTGATGATACAACCAGTTCCAACCGCAAAAAGCTGCTTGTGGTAAGGTCAGAGAAGGCAAGAACATTGAGTAGGTTGCCTCTTGTGGACTGTAGTTCAATCACAAGATTTTCTTAGTAAAAATTCTTGGATGGTTTCTTATCATAGAATCATAGAATGGTTAGAGTTGGAAGAGGCATTAAAGATCATCAAGTTCCAGTCCCCCTGCCATGGACAGGGAAAACTCCCACTAGACCAGTTTGCTCAAAGTCTCATCCAGCTTGGCCTTGAACCCAGGGATGAGGCTTCCACAGCTTCCACAGCTTCCACAGCTTGTCTGGGCAACCTGCTCCAGTGCCTCACCACCCTCACAGGAAAGAATTTCTTTCTGGTATCTACTCTAGATCTCCCCTCTTCCAATTTAAAACCATTACCCCTTGTCCTATCACAACACTACCTGACAGAGTCCCTCTCCAGCTCTCCTGTAGGCTCCCTTTAGATACTGGAAGGCTGCTATAAGGTCTCCCCAGACCCTTCTCTTCTCCAGGTGGGACAGCCCCAGCCGTCTCAGCCTGTCTTCATAGGAGAGGTGCTCCAGCCTTCCGATCCTCTTTGTGGCCTGCCTCTGGACCCGTTCCAATAAGTCCACATCCTTTCTATGTTGATTACTCCAGAGCTGGACACAATACTCCAGGTGTGGTCTCACAAATGCAGAGTAGAGCGGGAGGATCACCTCCTGCGCCCTGCTGCTCATGCTTCTTTTGAACACTGCCACACACTGCAGTCTCATGTTGGGCTTCTCATCCATGAGTACTCCCAAGTCCTTCTCCTCAGGGCTGCTCTCCAGTCGTTCTCTGCCCAACCTGTTTTTTGTGCCTAGGATTGCCATGTCCCAGGTGCAGGACTCTGCACTTGGCTTGGTTGAACTTCATGTGATTTGCACTATTCCATGTCTCAAGCCTACGCAGATCCCTCTGGATGGCATCCCTTCCCTCCAGCATGTCTGCCATGCCATCGAGCTTGGTGTCATAGACAAACTTGCTGAGGGTGTACTCTATCTCACTGTCTGTGTCTCCAACAAAGACTTTGAACAGCATTGGTCCCAGTACCGGGCTCCGAGGAACACCACTTGTCACCAGCTGCCACTTGGACATTTATTCACTCTCCCCAACCCTTTAAGTGCGGCCATCCAGCCAATTCCTTGATGATGTCTGTTGCTCTGCCCTTGTCCACCAAGTCTATGGCAGTATCGTAAAAGGCCACCAGATTCGTCAGGCATGATTTGGTGAAGCCCTTGGTCAATCCATGTTGGTTTTCTCCAGTCACCTCCTAAATTTCCATGTGCCTTAGCTGAGATTCCAGGAGGATCTGCTCCATGACCTTGCCAGGCACAGAGGTGAGATTGACCAGCCTATAGTTTCCTGGATCCTGTTTTTTTCCCTTTTTGAATATTCGGGTTATGTTCCTTAATATGTACTTCTTAATATGTATTCCCTTCAGGAATTATGTTCAGCACTGGCTTTTACTATGTTAAATATGTGACACCTTTGAAAAGAGGAGGTCCAGGACTGACTTTGTCTTTTGGTTTTTCCAATACTGCCTCTTTCTTACTATGTGGCTGAAAATCAAATTAATTTTATTTTTTTATGTTGGTCCACATAGACTCACGAAACATGGATTTTCTTCTGAAATCCTCCTGTACAGAAGTTATTTCCTCATAGGCAGCTGGCTGCAGATGAAGTAGCTATCAGTTTCATTTGTAATTGTGTTTCTTCATACTTCATATTGAAACCTCTTGCAAGTCATAAAACCAGGCATTACTCAATGGTCTCTGAATTGCCAGGTCAACTTCTACATGACATGTTTATTCATGAATTCCAACTATTAAACAGTCATCTTTGAAGCTGTTGGTGACACACTGTTTCTCAGGGAGAGACATGTGGGCTCAGTCTCCAAATCTGCTGCTAAGCCCACCAACTTCCTCCAGCTTTGGGAGGAGGTTGTTTCACATGGAATGCAGTTCAGAATTTTAAGAGAAAAATTCACAATCCTCATGTTTCTTTAAATTTTTTTTGTCACATTTATGTCAAGGATATATTCATAGTTGGGCACGTTCACAGCAATATAGAACATAAACTGCATAAAATTATAAGGATGATCATGGAGGTGGTGATGATTGCAGTAAAATACTGTGCTGAGGCAGGTTGCTGTGCCTGATATGAGACTCTTCGCTTGTGCAGGGACTGGGGTTAGGTGGTGGTCCTGGCGGCTGCTTCTTATGTTGTCTTTTACTGCATCTTCCAGCATCTGTAGCCAGCCAGTGCCTTCCCTTCTGATATGTTCACATGACTTTAATGGGAATATATACTTTTGAATGAGGCCTAACGGATGAAGATGAGGTCAGTGTTTGAGAAATGTCACTCTAAAAAACAGATTTACACTTCTGTTGATCAATATGTAAATATGACATGCCATACAGCTGGACTCATTGCTTGTGTTTTAGTTCTGTCCTTGTTGTACTTGCTACAGACTTGTGACTGAATGTGATTTGGAAAAAAAATTAAAAAAACCCAATTCCATTCTCATGTATGTGGGAGGAACTTCTCATTTTACTTAGTTTCTAGCAGTTCCTACTGTGCCAAAAAGTTTTCCAAAGGCCCTGCCTTCAAGCTGTATTTCCTACCATCTGTCATGGTCTTTGCGGTAAGTCACCTAGGTGGGCTGCAACTGTCACAAACCAGGTTTTTCCAGCAGATGGTCTCTTTGCCAAAAAATACAGGTTTATTCTGTAACTTTTCTTGAGGGTAAGGAAGTATTTCCTGATTCTACATTAACATCTCTCTTTCATAAAGACTGAGTATCCACAATTGTGTTTAGTAGTTGAGCATAAAATCCAGCAAAGGATCTATCCAGTTATATGTAAGCAGAAAATAATTTTTTAAATTAAAATCATAATCGTGACTATTTTCTGTCATGCTCAGATTATATAAATACTTAAATAATGTGTATTTAAACCTCTATTGGCAATTGTAGAAGTAACTTTCTGTTCTCAAAGGCAAGAATCAGAGCACTTTTTCTGTTAAAATATCTAATCCTTGAAGAATTTCAATGCTCGATACTTACATTTACTTGCTATAATCAGTCCCATTAGGAAATAAATCAGAGGTCTTTTTGCACCACTGAGGTTAAACATTAGATTAGAAACAGGAAATGACTGAAAGGAATAAAACGAAAAGCAGCTGGTGGAGAAGAGATGTGATAGCTACTATACCATCTAGCTGTTCCGAATATATGACCATTTAAAAAACAATTCACATCCCTCAGAGTTACTGATTCTCAGTAGGAATGGGACTTGAGAGAAAAACATGAAGTAAAAAAGAGTGCTGACTTCAGGAATTAAATTCAGCTCTATATGTTGTAACTATTAGTAGTGATTTACATCACCTATCTTCATCAGTCTTCAGGCGTTCAATCTGAGCTTGTCATTTAAAGTTTCTTGGTAGGTCTTGGAAAGAAAGCAGAACCTTCAAAGAATTATTCATTTATCCTAAACTGGACACACAGGAGAAATGGTATTAATTGCC
>VXBW01004799.1:32389-46790 GCA_013400375.1 Thinocorus orbignyianus
GTTGGTGGACAGCTGGCTTAACATGAGCCAGCTGGTCAAGAAGTCCAACAGCATTCTGGCCTGTATCAGGAAGAGCGTGGCCAGCAGGAGTATGGAAGTGAACATGCCTTGCCTTTGTACTCAGTACTGGTGAGGCACCTCAAGTACTGTGTTCAGCTCTGGGCATCTCACTACAAGAAGGACATTGGTGTGCTGGAGTGTGTCCAGAGGAGAGTTACCAAGCTGGTGAGGGGTCTAGAGAACAAGTATTATGAGGAGAGGCTGAGGGAACTGGGCATGTTAAGTTTTGGAGGAGGCTGAGAGGAGACCGTATCACTCTCTACAACTACCTGAAAGCAGTTTTTTTAGAGAGGTGGGTGTTGGCCTCTTCACCCCAGTGAATAATGACAGGACCAGAGAAAATGGTACAAAGTTACAGTAGGGGAGGTTTAGATATTAGAAAGAATTTATTGAGAGAGTGGTCAGGCACTGGAACAGCCTGCCCAGGAAGGTGGTGGAGTCTCCATCCCTGGAGGTGTTTAAGAAATGTCTAGATGTGGCACTTAAGGACATGCTCTAGTGGCTGAGATGTATGGGTTTTTTTGTGTGTGTAGATGGTTGGACACAATGACCTCAGATGTCCTTTCCAACCATGAAGATCTTTTCATTCTGTGATTCTGTGAACAAATGGGCAATCTGAAGTGAACATGACCCCTCATGTGCTTATATATTTTGTTAAATTGGAATTAAAACAAGCTCAGTCTGAAAAACCTGTTTTTCTAGAAGTTTGCTTTAGTTGGTGCCTTAGACCACGTCCTTATCCTACCAAAAACATACACACCGCAGAGGACAGAATTAAGATGCCTAGTTAGAACCTGAAATCAGAACTGCTGCTGAAAATTGGATTGTGTGAGTGTGTCAGGATTTAATATGACACTAACAGTATTTTCATTTCTTAATAAATACATTCATAGGAATGCTGACAGGGTTCTGCAGCTCAGACTCATACTCTTCATTCCTTTTTCTGCCTTCTTTGAAAATTTTAGCTGCAGTTATATGTTGATAGTGCTAATGCAACTTACAGGACTCTCTGGCTCAAGTGTTAACGGTGTCAGTAGGAGACAGCTGTGACAGCTGCTAGCAGCAAACTTCTCTTTGAAAAGACAGAAAGTAACCCGGCACTTTAATTACAGTTATTGACTCTTTCATCATCTCTGTCTCATGTAAGATACCCCTGTGCTGCTGAGATATTTCTGACCAGAAATAATAATTTTTCATCCCTTAAGTACTAAGAACTGTGCTCCGTGCTGCAGTTAATAAGAGTAATTTCTGATTGGTTCCCTAAATAGCACTAGGTGGATTTTAACATACTAGCAAATCTAATTTTCATCCTCCTTGATTTTTGTTGCTCTTTGATACTCTGACTTGTCATATTTTTCTGAAATATTTGAAGCTTGATACATACGCTTTGGTCACTTTTCTGACATATTTTCATCTGTATTTCCCTCGGCATTGCCGATTTGTCACTGTAGCTCCAGATAAATGTTCTTTTTCCCCCCGTGTTTGTTCTTAGAAATTACAGATCTTCTTACAGAAATTACAGTCTTCTGCACTAGTGCCTAGTTTTTTCAACAACTACGGATTTACTTATTTTTTTCTAATGTCCATATAATGTAGTATACTATGTCTATTGTCACTGGCAGATCTTTCTCCTGTCTATTCTGTAGGCTTGAGTCAAGATGTTGAAGGCTAAATGGCTCCAAAGGGAATGATTTGACAACAAACACCCATAGAACATATTTACCTGCGCTAAATAAACCTTTTCCCCTCATAGCTATCACACAAACTGTTTCATTGTCCACAGTACATTGGTTTAGATTCCGACCTCTTTAGTGTTTTGACTGTTGTCTTCTAATAGACTGCAGTATTTGTGGATGTGATAAATTTTACTTTTGAGTTGTTACATTTTATTGTTATATAACAGTGAACTATTTTGTGTTATACAACTAATATTTACCACTGAGAATAGCAGTAATTTACAAGACAGTGGTACTTGCAGCCTTGTGTCAGATTGTGACCTATTAACTTAGGTGGATGGTCCTATCCCAAAGGAATTTTGAAATAATAAATAATAATAAATAAACTCTAAGTAATCTAGTCAAGGCACAAACAGGAAGGGATAGAAACAAGGATTCTGGTATTGCTGCTTTCCCACACCGATGCCTCAAAAGCAAATGGATATTTAAAACTTTAACCTGAAATGCAATACTGGCTGAGGCAATCAGTGTTGGTATTCTAACTACTGAAGGATACTCAGTAGGAAACTGTAGGATACTACTCAGTGTGGTGGGTTGACTTTGGCTGGCCACCAAAACACTTTACCACTTCCCCTCCATCAGTCAGGACAGGGGTAGAAAATGCAGTGAAAAGCTCACATCTTGAAATAAGGACAGGGAGATTGTTTAACAATTACCATCATAGGCAAACAGGACAGCTTGTGGAAATTCATTGCCAGTTACTTGTAACAGAACAGAAGAGTTAGAAATAAAACAAAAACAAAGCAACATTCCACTTGGCCCAGCATTCTTCCCAGGCTAAACTTCACTCCCAGCTCTTTTACCTCCCGCTTTTCAAGCATGCAGGGGGACAGGGAATAGGGAACAAGGTCAGTTTATACCGCTTTATCTCTACTGCTCCTTCCTCCTCACACTCTTCCCATAGTCCAGTGTGGAGTTCCTCTCACAGGATACAACCCTTCAGCAGCTTTACCAACTGGCGATTCTTTCTACAGGTGGCAGTTCTTCAAGAATAGCTCCAGCATGTGTCCTTTCTACAGGGTATAGTTGTTCAGAAATGGCCTGCTCCGTTGTGATTACCTCATTGGTCACAGCTCCGACTAGGAGCCTGCTTCAGTGTGAGCTCTCCATAGGCCCATGCAGCTTCCTTCAGGGTATGTCTAACTGTTGCAATGTGGGGTCCTTCTCCATGGGCCACAGAGTGGGTATCTGCTCCACTGTAATCCTCCATGGGCTGCACAGGGACTGGCTGCATAACCATGGTTTTCTCCACAGGCTATACAAGAATGTCTGCTCCTGTGCCTGGAGCCCCTTTTTCCCCTCCTTCTCCACTGCCTTTGGTGTCTGCAGGGCTGTTTCTCTCGTATTTTCTCACTGCATTGTGCTCCCACTGCTTCTGGACTTACATTGTAAATGTAAAATGAAAATTATCTGGATTAAAAATGATCTTGCAATGATAGACTCATACTTGCTATTGGATATTGACTTGAAAATCTTTCTTTTTGACGATTTAACTTAGTAATTTCAAACCAATTTTACTAGGACTTACGAGGTCTAGTCACAGTGGCAATGTTTCCTTTACAGAACAAGCATAACAAGAAATTTCTTCTAATTTGTTGGAAAGGTTACACTAATTTTCTGTTAAACAGCTTTTTGATAAGACCACTTAGCAGAAAAACGTTTTCTAGTTCTGGACCTTCATACTTTCTGTGACCTTGGTACTGTTGTGCAAACAAGTCTGCTGACCTCACCTCTTTAGCAAGAGCTATCTATCAACTTAGGTTATGGCTTCAGGAATTTTGGATCAAGTGTCTCTTGTTAATGAATTTTAGGACAAGGTCCATACTATCAAGTGTCTTAATGTTTTAAAAATAAAGATGTTGTTATTTAGTTAAACTTGTAAGTACTTTGTGTTTTCTCTCTCTTCAGGAAGAGGTGAGAGGCAAGCTTCTTTAATTTCTCCAGGAAGAAAGGAAAACAGTAGAAGTAATCTTGTGGCCATCATCTGGTAATGATAATACTATGAAAGATTTTCATGTTTTCTAGAAAACTATAGGAATCAGAAATTTGTAGTAACAGTAGGTGCTTTGGTTCCACAAATACGTGATGGAAAATATTGGATGCAGATAATCCATTAAGATTTTGAGATGTACGGAGCATGAGTTCCTTGAGAAGGATAAAAGCAGCTGTTGAAGAGCAGCTGTTTTAATGAGAAGAAGAATAAAATACAGAGAATCTGAAAATGGAGGTTATTAACAATGTTGAACTGTTCATATTTTCTGTTTTCTCCAGGAAAGAGGTTGTGAGAGTTGTAGAATAAAGATAAAAAATTGAAATGTAATGATCTGATGAGTAGGGTCTCATGAAAGGTAAAACCAGACTATAGAGTCATTAGGACAACGATGTGCTGCAGAAGATAAATACCCAACAGCAATTTTCAAGTGTCCTTTTCTTTATGGTACCCGGGAAATATAAAAAAGCACTTGTGAATACATGAGGAGACATTTATGCAACTGAATTTCAAAAAAAATACAACATCAAGAAAAGCAAATACACCCATAGATGAGTTTAAGGAATGGTATGTGCATATGAGTTCAAAAACTGGGAGCTAAGATATAACGACCTCCTATTATGAAGAACTAGAAAAAGCTATGAAAAATTACTGTAACAGGAGTGAAAAGAAAGTCAGAGGAGATTAAAGTGTCTAAAAGTGAATACAAACCAATTCTTGTAGATCCAAACACACAGGAATACTAAACATCTTCTTTCTTTACATTGTTTTATAAAAATGGCTAATATTAAGTATTAATTTACTAAAATTATGATAAAGGGATAGATAGCACTGTTTACAGTAAGGGAAATTAGGCTCAAGAAAATGTAGAAAAGTCAAAGGTACTCCATTGGTGACTTCCAGTAAAATTCCTGTTAGGGTACTGGAATAAGAAAAGGGCAGTTCTTCAGAAAAATAGGTCTACCAACACAGACCCAATAACTGAAAAGACTCTGATACAAATTACTGGAAAAGCAATTTTTGGATGTCTAGTGAGTCTTAAAAAAATCCACAGATGTGTTGTCATAAATGGATTCCCTTAAACCCTTCTTTGATGAGACTGAAGGCTTAAGAAAGAAATTGAGGAGTAGTTTTGAAATAATATACATGAAGCTTTTGAAAACGATAAGCGAAATAGAAGTGTGACCCAGGGATGCAACATGTATAAAAATTGCATTTAGGGAATGAATGAGTCTTATTGAATTGTATTTGAAGAAATGCCAAGTAGGAGCTTAAGCCTGCTTCTAATTCCATTGGTAAATCTGATGACAGAATGATTACATTTTTATCAAATTTTTGTGGATGATGCAATGGGGAAAAGTTGCAATATTTGGAGGTAAATGTTAAAAATGAAAGATCTTGGCACAGAAGCATGGCTGGTCAGGCTTAAATTCAGTAGATATTTTTCAAAGAATAAGAAATCAATTACAAAAAAACATCAAAGGGAATATCTGGGTAAATAGAATCCAAAGGCGAAATAAATATATGTCAAAAGCATGGTGATGCTGAAAAAGCATCAAATATTATTTTGGAGATATAGAATTAAGAATGCTATTTAAGATACAAGAGAATTCTGTTTGAAAAGAAAGATGCTGTCTAAGTGTTGGTTCAGAAGATTTCAAACAAATTTGAGAGAGTCTAGATGAGTCTAACAAGATGATATATTTCAATATGTTATTTCTATACATTTCTTGTGTTTCTCTAAGTAAAAATAAACTGACCTTTCTCCAAACCCGTTGATACTTATATGACTGATGGATGGTAGTGGTAGTTTTTGATAACAGAAACAAGTCTATCCTCATTTATTTTGATACTCAGATTAGCAGTTACCAAGTGTCACATAAAGTTTCCACAAATGAAGGGAAATCACTTGAGTTTAATGTATATAAGCATCACTACCTCAATTTAAAATGGAAAACTTCAAAGGAAACATTTACATTTGAAAAAGACACAGCTTTCTCATTTCCCCATAGCAGATCACAATCTCAAGATAGGTATCGTATGTAAAAAGATCACATATAAGAAAAATATGGGCCATTCATATTTACAAAGACTCTGTTTTCCATGGCATATATCATTCCTTTTATCACATCAGGCTGCCTAATTTAAACTTCTAGACTGTGCTGTTCCTCTTAATGTCATATTAGTTTTTATACATTTACTTAGGTACTTTTTCCAGGAACTGACATAGGGTATACTAAAATTATTTTCATTGTAAGCCATTATCGATTTTTGTTTAGTTTTCTGCATTCTCCACTCCTTCACCCACAGCCTCTCTGTTGTTTAGTTTTAATCTCCCATTTCACTTTTTATGCTACTTGTAAATTTAGTGTAACCAATGATCTTCGTAGCCTTACTCTAATCACATAACTGAAGTTTAGACATTTTCCAGATAATTACTTTCGTCAAAAAAAAATCTTTGCTGGAGTTTTTTCATATCTGTAAAGAACAAATTATAAAGACTGGAGTCTCTGTTTCAGTTATTATTGTTTCAGCTTTTAAATAAGCTGGTTTGGTATGAAACTATGCATCAGAAACAAGAAAATACAATTAAACAGGATGTTTTGCATATATTCCTGTCTCAGTGATGTTTTTCAGACCATTATCTTTTGTTGCTTTGCACATCTGACAGCTTTTTTCCTATCTCTTTAATCACATGCTATTTACTTGCCCTAGTCATAGATCTAACTTTATATTGCATCGCTCATGTTCATGATTCCTTGATCAAGCCTGTTTGGTTCAGCTGGTGAAGCAAATCCAGGTTTTCTTTTTTATATTATGTACAATCACTGGCAGTTAACTCCGTTCTTTCTCATCGCCCTCTGAACTGCACTGATAAGAGCTTTTACGGTTCTGAAAGCACTGAGAAATCTCTTTCTCTCACCAAACAACCTCTGGACTTTTGGAGCTATCCTGGGGGTCTAGGAACCTCCGCTGTGCTCAAATCCCTGGGCAATGAGAAAGTCAGGTTACATATGTCATGCTTTTGTAGAAGATGATATTAATGTACTCCTTTGCACCAGGTGCAGAAATACTTTAAAAGTTACCCTGTCACAGTTAAAGCTATCTCATCTTTGTTAGTATCTTTTTCATCCCACCTTTTTCACTTCTGCTATAATTGGACCAAATCAGTAACAGTAGCCTTCAGCCTTCTTGATCTTTGCAGAATGGTGGTGTTCAGCTGCCAATGAAAGACTTGCCATGGGTTTATATAGAACTGTTAAAAATTTCTCCAAAAGGGTGGAAACGTATTATGCTAGAATAAACACCAAACCCAGTATCTATTCTCATATCTAGTAGAAGTAAGTGATGAAATAATTGTTAAAATGACAACTTAATGTAGAGAAAATTATGTATCATGGCATTTTTGTTAATTTAGTAGATCTGACTAGTGTTTTGCAATGGTCAATTTTAGTGCCTTTTGTGCCTGTTATCAGAAAGAGATAAGTTCCACAATTCAGTAGTAAAGTATTATTATCAGTGTAAGACAAATGCTCTGTTGCACATTAGAATTCAAAGAAATGCTTTTCTAGAATACTTTAGTATTCATACAAATACCTTAACACAGTATCTAACGATCATGTTCTGTTGTCCAGGTTTTGGTCATTGCTGTGCAGTATGGTTCAGTGTTGTAACTGGGTATTCAGAAAAATTTTGCAATGAATCCTTAGTACTAAACAAACCTCCCCAAATAGACCTCAGAGAACAAATGTGAACAGAAAATTCCTGACTGGCGAATCCAAATAGAAAAACGGATGTTCCACAACACAGAAGGAAAAAATAAAAGCTCTTCCACTGTGTACTTTAAAAAATTGTCTAGAAAAGGGAGTGCTAGAAGGTTAGCAGAGGTGACCTAAAGAAATGTGTCTGCCTGCACTCTATTGACAATACTCACATATTGATGAATATGCTCTTGCAGGTGGAACAGGTTAATTCTAGCAGGCAGGCACAACCCCCCAGCACCCTCGTTACTGCAGATGTATAACCCCTTGTGTTGTTAAATGAGTGTACTGTGGTTAGCAGTAAATACAGAGTAATGAAAGAAAGTCTTTGCAAGCGATAAAGTAGAAAAAAAATAAAATAAAAACAGCAATAAAACCTGACCTTTTTAATCAAATTAATATTGTAGTAACAACTTTTATGGTTTAGATACATAATTTATGAGAAAATACTGAAAATCTCTGTATTAAACTTGCAGGTAAACAACAATACTGTTGTCATCATCAAATGCCACTTTATCTCTGAATTCTCCTTGTTATTTTAGATTTTAAAAGACTCCACTATTTGCTAGTGTGCTATGTAGTTTCATTTAAAGCTCTCTTCTTAAATATTTTCTTCTTTTGGGTAACTCCTGGTACTGCAAAAAGTAATAATGTGTTATATTGGTCTTTTAATATCTATAATATAAACCAGTGTTAACACTTTGCTAGTTGTTTCTCTAAAAATAAGAATAATGACAAAAAGATGATGAAGGGGTTAAAGGAAATGAAATGATAGAAGTGATAAGTTATCTGTTTTCAAGGCTAGAATTACCATCTTTCCTGGTTGCTTTTTTGGACATACAATAACTTTCATATCAAAATGCAAGTAGTCTCTGTTTGCATGGTAGCTATGGGAGTGGATAACATTGAAAAGCATTTCGAAACCCACGATCAAACACAAAAACATACAGAATAATTTATGCCACTTAAATAAGACTCTGTTATGATACTTTTCTGTGTAATCACTATGTATATACTTCATTTCAGTAATTTTTCTTTTTTTACTTTATATTTTTTGCTCACAAAGTACATAGCATTCCATATAAACATCAGCCTTTGCAGTGATCTTCTGGTGTGCAGTCTTTGGTAGTATTCATAATCTGTTAGAGTGAAATAGACACAAAACAGCCAAAGAAAATTTCTTTTACATTAATAGCTGTCTAGGTACCATAATCTACAGTTACGTAATTTGTGGTAGACCATGACTTTTGAAAATGCAGGCAGGCACCCTATATTAGGGAAGGCTCTATGCATATTTTGTGTCACTGGTAAGTTTTGAGGCCAATGAGTTAGGCATCTCAGAATATGTACTTATGAATGGTAATATACTCTATGCAATACTGCAGAATCACAGAATCACAGAATGATATGGGGTTGGAAGGGACCTCTGGAAATCACATCAGTCCAACCACCCTGCCAGAGCAGTGTCTCCCAGAGCAGGTTGCACAGGAACTTGTCCAGGTGGGTTTTGAATGTCTCCAGAGATGGAGACTCCACCACCTCTCTGGGCAGCCTGTTCTCTGGCCTGAACTCTGCCACCCCCAAAGTAAAGAAGTTCCTCTTCCTGTTTAAATGAATCTTCTTATGTACAAGTTTGTGCCCATTTCCTCTTGTCCTGTCACTGGGCACCACTGAAAAAAGACTGGCCCCTTCCTCCTGACACCCACCCTTTAAGTATTTGTAGGTATTGATCAGATCCTCCCTCAGCTTTCCCTTCTCCAGACTAAAAAGACCCACATCCCTCANTGCTTGGTGGCATTGTCTTCTGATGTATCAGCTACCCTTCCCAGTTTTGTATATATATATATATTATATATATCTATATTTATATAATATATATAAATATATGGTACATGCCCTCTGCATATGTTGTGTACATGTGATATATCCAGGCAGTAAATTGTGTACAGATTCATCTTAGTTTGATGCATTCAGTCAGACTGTATGTGAGGCTGCAAGAGAAGAAAATGGGATGTTGCAAAATGAAGACAAATAGCAAGCAGCTGTTTATTCTATTTTTGTCTCTTTGTTGTGATCTTAAACCAGATCTAGTTTGTTGCTGGTAGATCTTACTTAATTATTCCAGGTTTTATCATTGATTTTTTTCTAAATCAAATGTTGAAAGCAACAAGGATTCTAGGGGAAAAAAAAAAAAAAAAAAAAAAAAAAAAAAAAAANNNNAAGGCTGATTTGACAGCTGTAGCCTGGGCGAAATTCTCTAGATAGATAATTTCACTGATGCCTGCACAGTAATACTAAGAGACCACTTGGTGATATATGTCTTACAGGTGATTTTGCTGCTGTCACAGCTGTGCTGAAATTTTCTTCTATTAGCATGACACTGAAGTTCTGGTAAGCTCTCAAAGAATACAGATAGCACACTGAGTCAGAATTTTTGTGTTTTTAGCAACTGATGCTAGTGACATGATTACACATAAAAAAAATTACAGCCTCACTGTAGAAGCACATCCTGACTTTAAAAATTGGGTTTTAATTTAAAAAACTACCCAAAAGATTTTAAGGTGAAAAAAATTGATCAGCCAAACTAACACAGATTACTGTCAGAAAGTAACATTCTTACAAGGATGTTCCTGTGCAAGGAACATTCTGAGCAGAGTATTAAGGAACAGGATTCAGTTTGAGGGTTTTTGAGATGTCTCTGTAAATCCTGCCCCTACAGTAAGACCAACTCTGAACAAAATCTTGAAAGGGATTTTGACTAGGTTGAGATAAAATTAACAGCATTTACGAATTTAAGAAGCAATTCCATTCTGTATTTTCCATTTGTATTATATCACAATAACTTCTCAATAAAGGACCTACTACGTCCTGACTGACTCAGTCAGGAAAATGAAAATCAAAAGGAGGTTTCTCTGCTGAAGCAGCAGACCAATTTGTAGCCTCAAAAAAAAAGTAGTGCAAATGTTTCAGTAAAACTGATAGGGATAAGCAACATATATTTCTTTGTGTTTGATGAAGGAGCATCATTGTGAAAATTTTTGCAGAGTCTCAGGATTTTGACAGTGAAAATGTTGGGTGACAAAAATGTCCCTTGTGTGTAACAAGAAAAATAATCCAACAACTTATTTTTGAAGTAAAAAAATGTAGAAAACACTCCTTATGTTATGTTTCTTTCCTCCCACCCTTCTCCTTTATACTGGGACTTTCTAGCATAATGTAGTAGTCTGTAAGTTATTTAGCTTTATCAGTGCTGAGAAATTTTATTCTCATTTAGACAAATGCTGTTCTAGCCTTGGTTACCACCTTTACTAGAAGCCTAGCACAGGGGAAGTAGGATAAAGCAGACATATGGGATCTGAAAACATGTCGGGATCAGCAAGGAAATGAGAACCCTTTCTTGCTCAGTTCCAGATTATTACAGAGCCAAATATTAGTGTGAAGGACTAAGGGGAAAGGGATGGGGTAAAAGATTAAAGAAACATTTATTTTACTGGAGCCAACACAAAGTAGCAAATGAGTATGGAAGTTTTAGCCCCAAATGATAAAGCCTGGCAAGAATTCATTATACCGAATTAGTTTAAAGGAAAATAGTTATTAATGAAAGCAAGAATAAAGGTCATAGCAATAAACAAGGAATGTTTTAAAGTCAACCCTAAGACATCACACACTTTCTTACCACATTTGAAGAAATAAGAAAAATAGGAAAATTTGGCAATTACAGAAACAGACATGTCAGGCCTTATGGAAGCATAAATCTCGGGGTTTTACAAACTTCCCTGAATTTCAAGTGCCATGATTTAAGAATTTCTGAGGAGGAATAGTCCTTTTTCTCCTCTTTTTTGGAGCTCAAACTGTTTAATTTATAGGTGGGGCAAAATAATTATTGACTCAGTCTTTCAAAATTCCAGATGACCAGTTTCTGCTGTGTTAAAAGACGTGCTTTATTTACTTCACTTATATTTCTGAACACTATATGGAGCTCTTCTGGAACTTATTGCTAAATATCCCACTGCAAAGGGCAACCTCTAGCCCTGATGTACAATTTTAGTAAGAGAAGTCTATAGTTCAAGTTAAAAAAGTTTTGATTTTTCTCTTCATAAATATTACCCAGATTCCAGCCTCTACTTAGCAGGCTAAGAAACATTTTCTTAGCTGCTGACAATGATGTCAGTAAACTGTTAAGAAAATACTTGGTTACATTTCAGTAAGAGTAGAAAATGAACAAAAGGGGAGAGGTATATAGTACATGGACTACATTTTGCAAATTACTTTCCAAAATATCACCAAAGGTCATTTGCATAACTTATTCCATCAGAATTGGCACATCATGAGCTGTCATAAAGCCTGTGCTAAATAGAAATATGCATTTTAAAGTATTAGATAATGTCTTACAGATTATATTTTCAATTCTTTTTTCATAGTTGATGTTTCTGTTAAAAAAGCATGTTTTAGAAGAAATATTAAAATAATTTCTATAAGTCCATCCTGGAAGATATCTATAGATATTTCTATCTCCATAGAAACCAAGCTGAAATATATGGAATGTCTTTTTTGTAGTAGCAAAAAGAGGTAATAAATTTAATGCAGAATAAGGAGATATAGCTATGTTACTTTTTTTTTTTTTTTCCAATTTTTCAAGAGCTGCTGTGGAAAACGAAAGACTTTTTTGAAAGAGCCCTGGGTTTGGGCATGTTGTTATTGGGAGAGATCCATGTAGCTGTATAATATTTTGCCTTTGCCTGGTTCTTTGGCTTTTTGATTTACTTACACTCACACAATTTTGATGTGAATAGGTTTAAGGGACTTAGATCATCAATAAATAAACGAGTGTATAATTTTGCATAAAATTTCAAAGAATGGAATGATTAAGGTATCTTTTTTTTTGTCTCTTACCACAGCTGCCTGTCTGTTTCACGCCTTTTCCCTCAGTTGGGACTCAAAGGTTGTATCTCATTAAGCAGGGTCAAAGAATGGTCTGATACAACAGACCTGGTTTAAGTATTGAAATTTCTCACTTGTGAATTCTGACTGCTAGGTCACTCACTGGTACTGCTGTCTGTACGACCTTTTTAGGGGGGGAGGCTAGGGAACCGATGGGATAAGAACATCCCTTTCCTCTCTTTTCTTCTTTTCTGTCCAGGGTGTTTTTCAGCTGTGTTAACCTTAAAGCTCTCTGACCATCAGAGTCCTCTAAAGAGCTGTATGGGAGAAGACAATAAGCAGAGAAGGTATTCTAAGCATATGCTAAGCCAGGAGTGCTACCAAAAATAGACTTTTACCATGAGATTTGAGACACAGTAAATAGCTGCCATCTTGATTACTGAATTTGTCCCATAGGTACTTGACTATGTCTAGACATGGACATTGCAGACTCAGGTTTTCGCATGTCCACTAAGGTTAGGTGCTAGTCTTGAGAGAGCTATTGCTTCTGTTTGTAGGTGTTAAATATTCATGACTTTGGTCTCAGATAGAGGCAACTTCAGTCACCGAAGGCTGAAAGCAGATGGTATTGCAAGTTCAGCAGCTAAAAAGAGACACAGAAAGTGAGTGAATGAATTTAAAAAAAGAGTCATGACTCACCACTTGCTATTCTTGTCAATGATGAATAAAACAGTGCCCTTGAGCTCAAGAGTTGCTTTCATATTGTTTTTAAAAATATCAGACCCCCTTAGCAGTATATATTTCCCTTTTTTTTTTTTTTTCATGAAAAATGACTGTGCGGTGCTGAAAGCATTGTTGAGTATAACTGATTTTCTGTTCTTTGTTTTTATTAGGCACTAAAGATATTTTAAAAGAAACACATAGAAGACTATGCCAGTCATTTCTTGACAATAATCTTAAAATTAAATCATACCTTGCTTGAAGTTGCCTCGAGTTTGAGAATATAAAAACTTTTTGTAATAGTACTGAGATCACACCGCACAAATTTATTTCAGTTTCTTATGTTCATGAACGCATTGTAATATTAGAATTACACTGAAAATGTGCTTGGAAGACCAGACAACTGATACTGCTTTTGTGACAAGCTCTGAGCACATAATTCTTCAAAGACAAAATTAAAAATAGTTTTTAATACAGTGCTGAGACACACAATTGTAAAAATTATTTCCTATTACAGTATATGTGACCTCAACATCATTCTATTTGTGTCTTTGAATTTTTCCAAGATTACTGACAAGGTTCTGAATAGCTCAAATTTACTCAAAGAAAAAAGTTTTTCCTTTTTGTTTCCTAATCTAATTCTCAGCAAGACTATTAAAACAAACATGAAACAATGTCTCAAATGTCTTATGGGATTACTACAGCTAAAAATCAAATATCAAAATGGAGGCCTTTAAGCACTAATTCCTTGGAAAGCTTTTCACTGGCATTTAATTCTATATTGAGGTATTTGAGATGTCATGATACTTTAAGTATGACCAATTAACTCCATGTTATAGTTAGTGAATAAGCATATTGATTTGAGTTCCCAGAAGAGGGTTACTAGATAACTAGATACACAGACTTAGAGACTGCCAGCCAATGTTTTATTTTTTGTTTGTTTGTTTTTTCCCCAGCATCAAGTAGTGTGACATGGTGTGATGATGCTTTGATATCCTAGGCTTTACCATGTTCCTGCATATGAGTGATTGTGGTGAAGAGCTGGAAAAATGACAGAGTATGGTGCAAGGTGGGTTATTAGGTACGAATGGTGTAACCTCTCTTCTCCCAGCTGGCTGAAGCTACAAAGACTTTAGATAATTTGAATTAGAATTTAAATTTATTTATTTTGAAGTTTGTTTTGGTTTGGTTTGTTTTGTTTTATTTTTAAATAAAGCATGATCTGAGGAAAAGAGTGTACAATGATCTGCATC
>VXBW01004799.1:46831-61821 GCA_013400375.1 Thinocorus orbignyianus
TTTTTTTTTTTTGGATCCTTGCAAGAGTAAGTATGATCTCTGCTGGAACTTAGAATTAAAATTGTGGTCTACTAGGTGATATGATTTTTATTTTCAGAGAATGTCAGAAAACCCACTGATTTTGACAGGGAATGTTCTTATTGTAATTTATTATTTCTTACGCCAACCAGCTCCTATGCTGAAGAAGATACAACCAAAAATGTAATCAAAATTTTAAAAAGCCCACAATTTCTTCCTATTCCACCCACAAGAAATCTTACAAAAGTGAAAGCATAGAGTAAAGAGAGCGTCAAAAAAGCACAAATTTCAAAATCTCATATTTCTTTCCTAGTGACTAAGTAGGAAATAATAAAAACAGCCAAACTGGGCCAAACCAAAGATTCACTTACCTCAGGCACCAGTCTACAACACTGTCCATGAGAAGACGCCATAAAAGCAGGTCATTAAGTGTCTGCAGTGTGCTCCAGAACTCCACTACTTTAAACTCAGAAAATTTCCACAGCTGCATGTGGGTACTGTATATTTAATAATTAAATGCAGATTACCTTTAGAAGAGTTAATCCAATTTCTCCTCAGCTTTTGCATCCATAATTTTTTGTTCTTAACTTCTACGGCTCTTGTGTGAAGCACCGTTGTTTTTCACTTGATTTGAACCTAATTGTCAGTTGACATGTCTTGATGCTCATAGTTATTGTGTTGACTGTCACTACAACCCTGGGGAGTTAAGCAGTAGATGCATAAATTTCCTTTTGTTCAGTTAGAATTAAAGAGTCCCAATCTTCAAGTGCTTTTCATTCAACCTTTCTTTCTGTTTAGTTTTGTTTTGCTCTGGGTTTCTTTTTAATGACAAGATAAAAATTTTTAGCACAATGAAGCATGCTGTTAAAGAAGCTTATGACTCACACAGCTGTTTTGCTGAGGAATTCAAACATCAACTGTATATAACTGGAAATAAATACAACACAGGAAGTAGCATTTCCTCAATTTACAATTCCTTCCAATATAGTAGTGGATTAGGAAAATTAAAAAATTACTTCACGATAACAGGAAAAGTATTTGAAATTTAAAGAAAAAAAAACAAACACAAAACCTGTTTGGTTCTGATACTGGATTTTTTATTTTATCAGGCCGTGATTTTTTTTTTTTAAATCATGATTCCTTCAGCATCCTTACTTTCTTTTTAAAAGATTTTTAAATAATCTTTCTTGAGTGTTGCCAACTGAATATTACCCTCTGAGATCCTCACAAGCTTGGCCTAAGAGACAAATGAAGAGCTCAGTAGTTTGTTTTATAGTCTTATGAACACACTGCTTTTGACCTTTCAAATTGCTGGAGAAATCCACAATGCTGGAAAAATTCACAAACATTTCTAATTCCCTTGATCTAAAAGAAGCTCAGCAACTTAAATGTGTAAAGGCATAGAATCATACACTCATAGAGTGGTTTGGGTTGGAAGGGACCTTAAAGATCATCTAGTTCCAACCTCCCTGCCATGGGCAGGGGCACCTCAAAGGCCCACACAACCTGGCTTTGAACACTTCCAGGGGTGGGGCATCAACAGCTTCCCTGGGCAACCTGTTNAACTTCTCCGAGCAACCTGTGCTAGTATATCACTACTTTCATAGTGAAAAATTTCTTCCTAATATCTAATCTAAACCTTTGTTCTTTCAGTTTAAAATTATTACCCCTTGTCCTGTAGCTACACTCCCTGATAAAGAGTCCCTCCCCACCTTTTCTATAGACTCCCTTTACGTTCTCGAAGACCACTATAAGGTCTTGTCAGAGCCTTATCATCTCCAGGCTGAACAACTCCAAATTTTACTTTGGCTCAATAGAAGAGATAGTTCCCTTTCTACGCCTTTATAATTCTGGTATCTTCTCATAATACATTTATAATCACAATATGCAGACACTATGTAGTCAATGGAGATCTTCAGTAAGATTTGATGACATTTAATAGTACAGAGAACATACACAGTACCTATGAAATGGGGGACTGTGAAAATTGTGACAGTTCTTAGTTCCTTGGGGGGACTCATCTTAGTATACCTTGTTAGAAAGTCTTGTCTACCACACAACAGATATTTAGTTGGCTGTACAAAGTGTGATTGAAACAGGTACAGTACACTGAAATAATGAACTTCATCCTGGGACATGAAGTAGTCTTGGTATTAGCTTACCAAAGCTAATACTGGTTGGCAAAAAATGTTGACAAAAGTTCAGTTTTCCTGTGGGAGATTTTGAGTAGATGGAAACTACATTTGTCCGTAAGAAACAGACACCAGAAATTACTGATCAAATCTGTTATGTGATCATTGGCAATAAAGTCATTGTTTTTCTCCTCTGCTATATCTTTGTTATTGGTTTGGAATGATCATCCATATATTGTAATGATCATCAGTATTTCAGGGTGGATGACGGTGGACATGGAGTACATGGTGAATGATGGGAATGTGAAGGGAGCATGAACGTTCTTTGAAAAAAACTTACTGATTTCAGGTTTACCAGCTTTTATTTTTCTCTTTATGCAACCTGTGTTACTCTATATTTACATGATACCGTATTTTGTGGTAACAGCATAAATACAGTGACACTTGCAATTTTTTTTTCTTATTTTTGACAGTAAATTATGGTTTCTTTAAAGAACATTTGGCGACTTTAGAATTATAACCCTTATCAAATCCAGGGGAAGTTTTACTGCAAAGTGTGCACTAACAGTGTGCCACTTGTTTTGAAAATCATGCTCTACATGCCTCATTTAGCTCAGTAGAATAGATAACTTGAAAAATGAAATCTTAAAATATTCAGTATATTTCAGACCTGTCTAGGGAAAAACTTTCATGACTGACAGATAGCCATAATTTTCGCATTGGCCATAAATTTTGCACCACTTCTTTTCAGCAGAACACCTGAACTGACTGTTCCCAAGAGATATCAAAAGCAATTGCAGACATGGCCAAAAGAGCAGCTTGTGGTCTGTGTTCACACCATGCATGCAGAGTTGAACAACGCACGAGACTTTGATAGGTTTTTGTCTGTTTGCAACAGCTTTTTCAGGATTAGCAAGCTCATGATATGATGCAAATTCAATTATTATCTGACGTACACCTGATGTTCCCTTAGGAGTATCCCACTGTGTATGACGATTTTCAGTATCACCTGTTTTCAGAAAGTTGCCAGAGAGCATCTAAAACCGTTTTCTGTGTAACAGCTGATATACAGACTGTAAATACCTCCACTATAATAGAAAATAATAGATACGATTAATAACGAACAGAAATACTCAAGGAAGTTTTGTATTTTGTGATAGAAATTACATTCAGAAATTATATTCTCTGTTTGTGTTTCTGAAGGAATGAATGAATCTAAGAATAAAATAAGGGTGGCTGTGCTAGGCCTTTCATTTGTAGAGCAGAAGGGGTGTACCTGAAACAATCATTCACAAGCTAGTTTGCTATCAACTTTGTTGGCTACATGTTTGCATGACTTTGCAGTGGTGAGTGTAGATATGATAAGTACAATTATTTGGATGTAAATAATTTCTCTACAGACACAGAAATTAAGCCACAAATAATCAACTCTGGCTAAATAATAACAAAGGCATATATGATTGTATAATTTTGTTGCTCCCAAATGGAAGAACCAAAAAAAAAGGCTCTGTTTCCCTTATCTTATTCTTTCAAAGACAACTACAAAACTGATAATGGTGGTCTCTATTGGTCATGCTTTTCATTGGTATCCTTATTTGTCATTCAGAGTCCAACACACAAGCTACACACAGTCTTTATTTAAAGGTCTATTTACTATGACATTGAGTGATATCTTAAATCAGGCTCATTCTTTCAAATAAATGTATCTATACCATGCCTTTACTTTTTATTTATCATCAGCATCTGCTAGAATCAACACTTTTTTACTACTACAACTCAGTATTTTACATGCCTTACTGCTTCCAACTTCTATGAGGAATCTTGTCAGTAAATACGTAAATGTTGTATTTTTAAATTACATTAATACTTTCAGAATGGGTCTAGATTGAACATGGTAGTGAACATCTCAATTATTATTTGCATCTTGTTGATTAAGCAATTGATAGCCATATATTCAAGAGGGTGAAGTATTTATCAGTGTATATGTCTGAGGAAAGACTAACGTATGAAACTGTTATATTTGTTGCTCATAATGTATTTTTTCTTGCTATGAGAATTGAGCGTTGCAGAAGCTGTTTAATCTACTAGTACTTCAAAAAAACTCCTCAACCTGACTTCACTTGAATAAAATTGTTTACAGTGTTAATATCCTGTAAACTTTCTGTTAATGCTCAGTCATTTCCAGAATCAAATGGTACTAACAGACACATCTGCATCTCATCCAAATTGCTGTAAAGTCCTAGTTATATTTGTATTTAAGATAGGAAACAGTAATGTCAGCTTTAACACACATATAAAACAATAAGACAAATTGTACTTTGAACAGTTCATATATGTTCACATAAATATTTGATAATAAATATTTTACTGTGGCCTCTTAACTTCTCTTTCCAATGCTGAGAGAGATATGAAATGCAGACTTTTGCATTTTATATGCTTACTAAACAAAATGTGTTATGTACAACTTTTTCAAAGACTTACTCTGCAATATTAAATATATTTCTTCCTCCGTAGGACAATTTTGTTTGAATACTGAGAAAAATGCCTTTTTGATGTAGAATTCAAGATTTAATCTAATAGCAAGGCTGTTTTACAATAGACTATATAAGTTGGTAAGAAAGATGCTTCATTTTTTACCTTAATATAACGTGCAAGGTGCTATTCACTAGCTTACTCTCTTGGTATATTCTCACCTCTAATTAATGAATAAATGGTTACTTTCAAACCATTAAGTCTGATGATGAAGAAGAAATCGAGGCTCCAAGATTTGGTTTGGTCTCATTCTGATCCATGTTTTAATCTTGGCTTCCATGGCAGTCTGTGCCAAAGAGTTCCCCAGTTCAATTTCTGCAAAGTATGCCATTACAGAATGGTTTAAACTGCTAAACAGCACTTGTATAAAGTTTTGCTTTGATTTGCTGTCAGGTAACCTTTAACAGAGGTACATACAGCATAGATGATTATTATTTGTAACTACAGAGAAGAAAAAGGAATCCCAAAGTGCTAAATGTGACTCCCTGTTTCAGATCTGTGTTTCCTGCTGATTCCAGCCCTATTTATATCACCATGGACTTAGGTGTATTCTAAAAATATATTAGTGGATAAAGCTACTTCGCTTGTGAGAGTCCATAGGTAAGATACAGAGGTCAGACAGGCCAGACATAAACCAAAGGATTCCTAATCCTTAGGTATTTAGTATTTCCTCATCCCTTTAGGCTGAATTGGACAATGCAAAAGCTCAGTTCTTAGACCATAAGCATTGAAATACTGTATTTTAAACTATATGGAAGGAAGGAAGGAAGGAAGGAAAGAAAGAAGAAAATTTTAAAAAGGAACATTTGGGGAGCATGAATCCTCACTCCTGCATGCAGATATTTTTAAAATATGCAAATGCTGAAGATTAGGGAAATTCTGCATGTTTGCAGACTCTGACAGAAGTTGTAAAAGACTTTTAAGAAGCTGTAAACCAAAACACCATATTTGCTATTGTGTCCTATTTCCAGGAGATTAAGAAATGATCCTTACAGAGATTAGGTCTGGAGTCATACGTGTTTACCATGTAGGTTAATACCTAGACATAATATCTCTAGGTTTATACCTGTGTAAGACTTAGGATATTATGAAGGACAGCATCTGAGTTTAGAATCTAATTTACCTCCTTGATATTGGAAGTTGAAGTTGTAGCATTGTGAAAGTTTGCTGATGTGGAGGGCAGGTTCAGGAAATTCCAAACTCTAAAGCTGAGAATGAAGCCATAAACTGGTAACACTCGACATTTAAATTAACATAATTTAAATAGCTACTCTTAGCAGCATTTTATAAAAGTTTTGAGTGATATAGTTCAGATTATCATGCAGACCAATAGTCATTTAGGATGTGTACTCTCCAAAAAATCTGTCAAAGAAAGCAGTACGTGCTTTTGGAATTAGCGGTCAGAACTGACAGGACATCAGTGAAACCCTTAATCATTTCCTTACATATCCCAACAGGATTATCATGTGGACAGACAATTACATTCACTTGAACTTGGGTCATGCCTGGGCTTAAATGGAAATGTGATTACTTAGATGCACAAAATGTACTGTAAAACCAAGTTTAAGCTTGGTACAATACTGCCAGTGAAAGCTGTTGAATAGCTATCTTGAATTACCGTATCTGATAATGAGGACTGAAAATAAGAGTTACTGTGTGCTTGGTTGGTGGTTGTATGACCTTGCCAATATAAAGCTCTCATAAGAGCTGTTGGCTACCCACCACAGAATACAAAGCATTTTTTTAATGTGTTTGAAATATATTTTTTAATTCTTAGCAGGTGAGTCATATACTGCATTCTGAAGATAGTGGAAAAAGTGTGTGTGTGTGTGAGAAGTAGCCTTGCAAACAGAGTATCATTTTGCTGGTTTGTATTTAAACAAACAAACAAAACCCAAACTAAACAAAAAGAAAGAAAAAAAAAAAAGAGGGAGAGAAAGAGGGATACAAAGGTCTATGAAGACTGTGGGGAAACCTCCTAAACAATTTCTGGCAAGCCTTACACCAGATTAAGGCCTGAAGTTTTCAGAGGGAAGAGGAGATAAAAATCACGAGAGGACCTAGCGGTAGTAGGAATCCTATAGCAGACCTTAGTAATTTTGTTTTGTTGTTGTTGAGTGTATGTGGCTGCAAAAGACGTCTTAAATTAACACCACCTGGAATGTCGAAAATTCAGGTGCATGCATTAGAGATTGTACTGCAGAACATCCAAAATACAGTATAGCATCTTTTTCACTGTGAATTTAGATCTTATATCCTCTCCAAAGCTTTTTTGTCTCATATCTAACCAATTAACTCAGGTATTTATGAAGATTTGGTGAGCAACTCTTCAGAGTGCAATTACCATCCATGAGAGGATTTACTCCTATTACAAATTCATGAATTGTAGGAATTTGTCTTCACACCAGTCTTTTGAGAATAGGGTGAGAAAACTGCTGTATTCTTTCCTTAACAGGGATAGGGTTTTTCACAGATACTCAGTCTTTGAGTGAAGCACCATGTGAATTAAATATTTGGTTAGTGCTACAGGAAGAAGAAAAGACTGAGACAAAATTAACAGTTAAAGCTATGGAAGATGCATTGTATCTCTCTGTCACCGCAATCCTTGCATAGGTTCAAATGACTACAGTTTGAAGAAGAAGTGTTTAAGCAAATGTGGCCAGAACATTAATAGGAATGGCTGATCCCTAACTTCATCCAGCTTTGGTAGATGAATCCTCCCCTGGTGATGTGGAGGACAGGTGGCAAGAAGTCAGAGATTCCTCCTACCCTTGAGCTCTGCTCTGTTTGGCCTCGCTCCTGCTCTTCATCAGCACAAACTCAAATCCGTAGCACATAAACCATCCTGGGGCTGATCCTGAGCTGGCTCCCCTAAGGGGCCTGATCCTGACCCAAGCCATGAGCTGACAGCCTGGCCCAGCCCATCCATCCATATACTCCTCTGCCCTGGCACAGCCATCAGTGAGTTCCTGTCTGTCACTGCCAGGTATAGATTGGTAAGACATTGAAATGGGGACAGCACACAACGTTGCAGAAAAAAACTAGTAAGGCACAGGAATGAATAAGAAGGAATTCTTCCATCACTTGATAGAATGATAGATGGAATAGTTTGGGCTGGAAGGAGCCTTAAAGATTGTCAAGTTCCAACATCCCTGCCATGGGCATGGACACCTTCCACTAGATCAGGTTGCTCAAAGCCCCATCCAGCCTGGTCTTGAACATTTTCAGGGACAGAGCAACCACAGCTTCTCTGGGAAACCTGTTCCAGTGTCTCACCATACTCAGAGTAAAGACTTTCTTCCTAATATCTAATCTAAATTTCCGCTCTTTCAGTTTAAAACCATTACTTTTTCTCCAATCACTCCACTCCCTAAGAGTCCCTTCCCCATCTCTCCTGTTGCCCCTCTTTAGGTATAGGAAAGCTGCTATAATCTTTCCCCGGAGCCTTCTCTTCTCCAGGCTGAACAACCCTAACTCTCTCAGCCTGTCTTAATAGGAGAGGTTCTAGGTTCTCCAGCCCCCTGATCATCTTTGTGTCCCTCCGCTGGACCCGTTACAACAGGTCCATATCTTTCCTGCGCTGAGGACTCCAGAGCTGGATGTAGTAATCCAGATGTGGAGTATTGTAGTTGGCATTTTAAAATTTTATATTTTTAAATCTTGGGGTTCTGCCTGCCTCCCTGCAAAACTTTCCAGCAAAGGTTATTCTGGCATGCTGGATGGCTTGTATATTCATGGGTGTTTTTCCTCTCCAGATGGCATATAGACCTTTTCATTACAATATTTGAGCGTCCCAGTTTAGATTTACCCAAACAAGATTTGTGGTTACACCAGCAAAAACTATTTTGTTCACAAGTTGAGCTTACTAGTGAGAATTTGTTTCTGGGCTTTATGCTCAAAGTTTTCTTTTGCTCAGATTTAGCCCATTGCTTATAATTATACACTTCTAACTGCCTAAAATAATCTCCTCTGTCCTTGAGTCTATTCCTTCAACTACTTAATCATGCTTTGCACAGCTGGAATGTAATTAAGTTATCTATTTTGTTACTTTAATTCTCCTGATACATCCTCTTAACATTCTTTATTTTCATTCCATGGAATGAATAGTGAGAGTCAAGTAAAAACAGAAGTTTAAACACTCCCTTGAATACTTCAGTATTGTGTTTTAAGTGAAGATGCTTGCTCAAGCTTTCAGTTTCTGAAAACAGCAATTGAATCAGATATGCCCATGAATTCATTCAGCCTATGTTTGCTAAATGATTTGTGGCCTCAGACTGCAACACAATATGACGTTTGCAGAGACCCGTGCTGTGGACTGTCTTCCGGAATGCAGTGCCCATTACGGTGCTAAGGCTTTTCAGCATGATCTGCCCTTCAGCCCTTGCAAAGCAATAAAGACAGTCATTTTGTTTCTGTTATTCTGATATTCTCCAGGAATGAATTACAGAGACAGAATCCCCTAAGAAATTTGTTCCCCTCTGAGTGTTTATAGTGTCAGTGACTATCCTAAACCACTGATTTTATACCAATAACAGCAGCAGAATATCCATTATGCATATTGGATTTGAAAACAGATTTCTTCTTTCACCCCATTGTTATAGATAAGTAATTCCTTACTCTGCATTTCTTATGTTAATATGAGCTTCAGTTTGCTAGTGAATAAACCAAAATTTACCTACAACAGCAAGGGAAAATAATGTACTTTATAAACACAATAGCTTTCCCCTCCCAGGCAGTAAAATGTCTGTAATTTTGATATAATGCTTTATTGAAACTGTTAGAGGGATATGCACATTGAGTCACTAGGATATGCACCAGAGTGTTACACCACCTCAGTGTAAGAGGAGTAGCAGATTACAAGAGAAACAGACCCAAAGTTACATTTTTTCTTGTTTTCCAGTTCTCCTCGACCTAAGAGATGAACTGCAGTTTGGATCCAAGAGCAGAAGGATGTACATTAACTAAGAACTAAGAAGCTCCTGTTGGCTTTATTACTAACAATTAAAAAGCTAAATATCCTTTCAAGTAACAATAAGAGTTCATTCAAACAATAAGGATGTAATTATACACGTATTTCAGAGGTAATTTTGTATAAACGAGTTAGCAACTTTGCTTATCTCTTGCATTCCTATTAAATTTCAATGTGTTCTTTGAACAATCAATATTTAATTAACCAGCAATCAAGACGCTTTTAAAAATGCAAATTAAAGACTTATTTGAGATTTACTTTGATGTTGGCAAGTGGATGGAACAGTTTAAACATATGTGCATTTCCCAACTATTTTTGAGACTTCAGCTTTCTAGAACCTAGCACTGCTATTTTAGTTATCAGTGTTAGCACCTGAACTATAGACTTGTTGATATTTCAACAATTGCAGTGTTCAGAAGGATGTTCTCCGTGACTATTTTGAACTCTCCGCCCTATGATTTCAAACTGCCATTTCCAACTGCAAAATACATTTAGTGTCCATATAGGATTTTTTTCAAACTTTCCATAATGTAGATCTGTTTCCAAACCAACAAAACATACTTCAAGCAAAAAGAATTACTTGAAATTGAATATGAAAATATGTTCTTTCCAGTAAGAAACTGCAAAAAACTTTCTACTTTGGCACTGACCTTGAATTTTAAGATGTTTCACCATAAATAAAGACTGCTGTAATTGACATTTTTCAATGCTCATCCAATTAGGCTGGCAATTATTTCACCTGAACTTAGAGTTGTACTGTCCCCAATATTCTTGTGTTAATCACATTGCTGTGATTTAATTCAGTTTTGGATTGGAGGCCAAAACTTTTTTTTTAAAGAACCACAGATAACAAATTGTTTCTTAATATCTAGAGCTACAATGACACAAAAACTAATTTGAATAACTATTATAAATGTAACTGTTTGTTCACTCAGTGATTCCTAAGTCAATGAGTCTCAGGGTTTGTCAAAGATTCAAAACCGGATCATCATCAGATAGAATTTACTATTACTTCACTGTTACAGGGTCATAAACTTCCTGGATACAGTCTTGTGGTTTAAAATCAGGGCTTGTTATTTGAATGATTATACAAAATTTAAGGTAACTAGAAAATGTTACTTTATTAACTAATTCAGAGTATGCTTACTGTTTTATTTTTAGCTAAGAATTAAACTCTAAAGCAGAGACTGTTTTGTTCTGCCTTTCACTAAGCACAGTTAACAAATCCCTGAAAATAACATGACTAGTTTATCTGTCTTTGCAACAAAAGCACAGAAGTCACTATACAGACAACAAATGACAAGGTACAAACAGAGATTTAGCTGAAATTTAAAGAAAGGGAGTTAGAAGACCAAAAGAAGAGGTCAAAAAGGAGCAGGCAGTTTAAATTAACAAAAGTAGAGAAATGAGTCCTACTGAGATTGAAACTAATATGCAAAGACCAAGAAGTGATAGTGTAGCAGCTGATGCCAAACAGTCACTACAACAACAAAGAGGAATTGTTCTATACCTGTAAACTGGAATAGTTATGTTGGGTTTTATTTGCTTGTTTTTCTTCTTGTACCACTGAACCACATGCATTTCTGGTAGAAAAGGAAAGTTTTGATAACTCATAGGTATGAATTGTTCTCCAAACCTCACCTGGTTTGACTTTGTGCAGTTGAAATTGTTATGTTTAACCATGCAATTCTTTTTTTTTTTTTTTAAATAAAAATTTTCAGGCAAAATAAGGTACCTAGGAAATTTGTTTTCTTTAGACATACTTCTATTGAATGCAGGAAAAGGCAACTGAATTATGTACCTTGATGGGTTCAAAAACAGGACTCCTCTTTAAAAAAAAATACTAAATATATATATAAATATATTACAAAGTGTTTCCTATGTTGGAGCTATAAATCAGTGAATATTAGAGAAATTACTAGATTTGGCAGCAACCAGTGTAGAGTGTTTTGTTTGGGAAAATATCATCCAATATATATGAGATATATGGGATTTACATTCTTTGATAACTAGAATTATTTAAACAAATTTCTTAGACTTGTTAATAATCTTTGATTTCTAGACACCACTTAAATTGGAGATATTTAAAAATTTCTTGGAGGTACTCTACACAAACATCTGTAATGCTAGTTCATTATCTTTCTTCAGGTCCAGGTCTGCTGCAGTGATTATGAAAGGATTCCTGAGCTGTAATGTGCTGAGTCTACTGTCTGTTATGCTGACAAATATTATCTCCTTGCTGTTCTTGCTTTCAGATCAGACTATATCTACCTAAGTTTAAATGGTCATCTCAGTAAGAAAAGGCCTGTGAAGTTTTCTTTCTCTTGCTGAAGAATACTCACCGCAGTATGACTCTGATCACTAGATATTATGGTTAATTTAATTATTATGGAAAAGAATTAACAGTTACTGACCTTAAGAGAAGTGAGAGTGCCTCCATTGGTTAAATATTACACAGGTGTGTGTTAGAAACTTGTAAGAGACAGTCATTTAGGGAACAAGAGAGAATTATGGTGTCGCATAGTAGCCTTTAGGCTCTCACATCAAAATAGAGCAGCAACTGGCAGAAAATCTATGCCAAGCCACTCAGTTAATATGTTGGCTCCTACAGACTGAACAACCCATTTCAGAGCCACAGAGCCACAGACGGTTAGGTAACTTCAACTCTAGCATTATATGCAGACTTTTTTCAAAGCAGCTGTCTGATAGCAGTGTAGCATTGAGTTGTGACACAACATAACTGGTGGCACAGTAGGAACCTTCTGCTCGTTTGGCATTGTGAGAACTTATTAACTAATTCTACCATCTCAACAGCAGCTGCCTGTTGAGGCACTCATTGGCAAGCTTTATAAGCCTGCATGCTCTTTTTGCTTACAACTGAGAATGACAAAAGTAGATGTCCCATTTTTATTGTTTTGGGGTTTTCTGCTTTTCTTTTCAAAAGATTTTTTCCTTTTTCATTCTCAGGAACTATCTAGTTCCGACACTCTTCATCTATGTTTCCCCTGGGAAACAAATTTTATATTAAAAGGATATTTTTTTTTTTTTGAAATTAGAGAAAATCTAGTGTTTTCACAGTCAAAGGTTTTGTCTGTGTGTGTGATATTTCCTCTGGCTCTGAAATGAAATGAATAACAGACATTTTCTTTCTCCATTTTCCGATCTCTTTCAGAAGTGTTTCTAACTGATATTTCTCATCTCTACTCCTTTGACAAAGTTCCTTATATTTTACTTATTTACAAAGTTTCTGGGTACAAAGCCTCGGAGCTGAAGGAAAAGATTTTCTAGTCTTCCTTTCTGATTCTTTTTAAAGTCCAGGAGCTCTAAACACAGAGGAGGTTTTTCATAGTTTTATCATTTTATTTAATCTATTTTTCATATTTTTGCTCTTTGTATTTATAAAATTTATGTCATTTTGCTCTTTTTGTAGTCATTCTTATGCTGTCCAATAATATAAAAACCGACACTAAAAATTGTCTTGGGAAAACAGGTGTTTATTAAGCAGCAAGTCCAGTTTCGAGTCCAGAAAGAACTCAGGAAAGACTTCTGAATGTAAGAGTTGATATTATGAAGTGAGGTGCAAAGCTAAATATTAAGACTAACAAAGAAGTGAGGTAGAAAATACCAAGTGCTCAACATGAAATCCAGAAGATATAAGTGAAGTAAAGGAAATATGAAGCAAAATAGTAATCCATTCAGAACATACTACCAAAGCCATGCATGCACAACACCCCAGGCAGTTTTTCTCTGAAAGGGTCTTAGATCTTTTTGTCATAGCACAATGTTTTTGAGTCATCCTTGAACTTTGTGGTGGATGTACTCTGTGCATTAGTGGACAAGCTAGATTGAGACACAGAGAGGGCACCTTAGAGACAGAGAGACTGAAGGAGCCTGGAGGGACCCAAAATGAGTCAGGAATCTCATGAGGGAGCCGTGAGGCTGATGGGGCTGGGGGTGGGCTGGACAAAATGTGGCAAATTTAAAAGTGACCGTACCGCCCACTCAGTCGTGCGTGTGCTGAGACCAAGGGGAGGAACATCAGTGTGCAGTCACATGTGCGCAGGGCATGCAGGAAGTAACTGGCAGATTGGTCCCTTCCCAGCTCTAGAGAAGAACATGGCCACCACACGGCCCAAATGCATTGCAAGAAAGAATGTGGGAACCCAGACTGAGCTCCTGGGTGAGCACGTGGTTATGCAGGTCTCCAGCTGCAGTGAATCCCTGAGCTTGGCACTGGCACCTGAGGGAGTCAGTGACACGCCCTGTGTGTGGTGTGATCAAATAAACTATCTGCTCAGGCAGGTGGTTGAGAATTGAGGGAAGTAGGTAGAAAAGTTAAGAAGTATCAGAGAATGTGAAAGCAAAATAGATTGGTGTAGCCATGCCCTGAGGCAAGGGCAGATGTAGAGGCTCTACCTGAAGTGGGTGATACCCTTCCCTCCTGTCACCAGGCAGAGGAAGAGACTTAAGGGATGGGCTGAACGGAGACAGTTTTCCCCCCTCAGAGGGGCAAGTAAAACCACTCCTGGACCCCCTCACCTTCCCAGTTGTCCCTGCGCAATAGGTATGAGGCTTTGGAAACTGAGGGCCAGGTAAATGAAGATGTAGAGGGAGATCTGCCCAGTGAATTGCTCAGGGCTAGTCATTCACCCCTATGCCTCAGGACTTCCTCAACTAAGAAAAAAATAAAGGTAACTGTGGTGGGTGATTCCCTTCTGAGGGGAACAGAGGGCTCCATTTGTCAACCAGACCCATCCCACAGGTTCCAAGACTGGTGAAACTGGCAGAACTTTGGTTTCTTTGATCATTGGTTGATCCACAGGACACCAGGCCTGCTGGCAGCAGGTACGGACCTAATCAGAAGGGGATGAAGGATCCTGGGAGGAGTTAGCAGGGCCCATTGAAAGGGCATTAAACTAGGTTTGAAGGGGGTTGGGGATGAAACTGGGATTATTAAAGTGGAGCCTGGGAACAGCATGCCAGTGCTTATGCGTAGAAGTACTAGCAAGGTCTTGCAGTCTGTTGTCTCAGTGGATGTGGGGGACAGTGATCCATGTGGTAGCAAAGACATGAGGGGTAGGACTAGGTTGGCAACCACAGAAGGAGCTGAATACAGTTGGGTGGGAATTAGGTCTTTTCCCTGCAAAAAAGTGGCAGGACAATTAGCCCAGCTAAGTGCACCCACACAAATGTACGCAGCACGGGCAACAAGCAGGAGGAGCTGCAGATCATTGTATGGCAGGAAAACTACGATACAGTTGCCATCTCAAAAATGTGGTGGGAAGGCTCACACAACTTGAGTGTTGTGATTAATGACTACCAACTTTTCAGAAGGGATA
>VXBW01004801.1:0-80171 GCA_013400375.1 Thinocorus orbignyianus
AGCATTCTGCGATTCTGTGATTCCAGCCATGAGAATGGCCTCAAAGCAATGGTGTCCTATTGCCGTGACTTCTGCTTTGCATTTGTCTATTTTTAGCTAGCATTAGGCTGAATTCTTCTCCATCCCAATAAACACTGAAGTAAACCAGCTCTAACTTCTGCTAGAAAAAAGACATGGGCAACTAGGTCATGCAACATTCATACGCACGCATGCTTCACTGTTGTTTTACGTGACTGCTTGTAAACCCAAACATTCTGGGCAAGGCCATATGAAAACATCAACACGAACCCCAACCAGAAAACCAGTCTACTAGGCTCTGAGGACTTGCCCTTAAATCTGTAGTATAAACAACAGTATTTATCTAGCACATTAACAACAGCAGAACGGATGTGGGTCACTGCATGTGACTACTGCCACAGACTTGGTGGACAAGGGCAGAGCAACAGACATCATCTACCTGGACTTATGCAAAGTATTTGACACTGTCACACATGACATTCTGGTGTTCAAAATTGGAAAGTCATGGATTTGATGAATGGACCACTCAGTAGATAAGGAACTGGCCAGATGGCCACATTTAAAAGGTTGTGGTCAATGGCTCAATGTCCAAGTGGTGACGAGTGGGGCTCCTCAGGAGGACTCTGGAGTCCTCAACAGAGAAAGAACATGGACCTGTTGGAACGGGTCCAGCGGAGGGCCACAAAGATGATCAGAGGGTTGGAGCACCTCTGCTATGAGGACAGATTGAGAGAGCTGGGGCAGTTCAGCCTGGAGAAGAGAAGGTTCCAGGGAGACCTTCAAGCATCCTGCCAGTATCTAACCATTCTATGATCCTATGTGGTTCACAGAAGAATATCCAAGGAGTGGGGCATGAGAAAGCTTGGAAAAGACAAAGACTCATAGCCCCAAATATATATATGTATATTTTCACAGGGGGTTTACTGATGCTTTTTTTAAACAGATCGATCTAACATTTCCTACTTTTCCCCACTGCAATACCCTCAAACTTTCCCCTGTTGATCTCCTACCACAACAGCAACACATCCACACCTTTCCTCCAGACCTTCTCCTGGGGCCCACAACGGTCTTGGGCTTCTTCCCGCATCTTCTGCCTGCTCAGGAAAGCTCCCCTCACAAATGCAGCTCCTGGCCAGGTGATGCTGGCTTTACAGAAGGGGTCAGGGCTGAGCTCTCATCTCTAACCCAGAAGAAGCAACAGGAAAAATTTCCTCTTCCCCACACACCGTGTTTTCATAAAACTTTTAGAAATGTGGTGTTTTCTGACTTTTCTAACTCAGTAACTTTCAAAGCCATGGAGGACTAGGTCAGGCAAGGAAAGAACAAAGAATAATCTGACAAAAAACAAACAAAACCTCCCAAACCAACAAAACAAAACAGATAAAAACATAAAATAAAATAATAAAAAAACCAAAACCTCAAACCCAAGCAACCTCCCCCATAGCAGTAGCAGTGCAGACCCTACGCCAGCTCCCCCTCCAAGTGACAGAAGACAACAAACTTCAAAATATTGCTGTCATTTCCACGTGCAGGGAAGGGGTTGTCATTTCTTCATGATAAAGGAAAAAAACAAACCAAAAACCCCAAATTTGCTATAAAGCTGAGAATAAAAGCGATCATATCAACCCCTACTTTATCCTGCATGTAATTTATTTACTTGAAAGGTTGTGTGTTTCCAAGCAGAGCTCAAATGCACCCTTAGGCTAAATGAGATGGACTATGTATGATCTGTTGTACACCAGGTTAATAGACGTGAAGATCCCTGTCCTTCCAGAAGCTGGGAGCCCAGCTCCACACACGGCATGGCTGTCCTTACAAGGGTTAGACAAACAGACCAGCAAACCCCAGCGAAAAGGAAATGCATTTTGAGTTCACAGTGGGGCTATCACTTGGCTATTTCTGTAACTCCAGCATCTATAAAAAGATCCAGTTCACACAAGTAGCTATTTTACCTTACTGTCCCACAAGATCTAAACGCATTTTTTCCGATTACACTTTCCCACCACAAAATACACGACAAAATGTGACAAATATTTTTAAAATATTCCTCTGAAAGCATTTTGCTTATATATAGAAACATGAGTATATATGGAAACATACAAAGCTCTGTGTTTATATATAGATGTCTCCTCACTGTATAACTAATATTAGTTCGTGGAACTGAAGTCACACACGACAAAAAAAAATGAATTAGAGTTCCAGTGAGCTTTGCCATGAAGTAGACAGAGCAGAAAAAAACCCTCATGGATTTATGGTAATCTCTGTATGAAACGCTGAATGGTAAATTCCCTTGAGAACTTGTCTGACACAAGAAATACAGAACAAAATAAACAATCTAGGAGACAAGTCCAAGAAGCTCACTGAAGAGACATGTAGCCCACATCTGGGTTTTTTTTTTTTCCTCCTCCAGGCCAGCGAAATCTCTGTTGTGAACCAGAAGAGAGGTACAAAGAGGTCTTCTTGGGGTCTAAAGCCCATCTCCTGGGGAAGAAAAGCCCACTGGCTTCACTAAGATTCTGGGCACTGAAAGCAGTTTCAGAGTAAACATCTCAAATGACCACCCCAACTGCTACCCTTGTGGGGGTGATCCACAGTATAATGCCCCTTCTATAAAAAATAAATATACTTTGATAATTACATGAAGGCAATAAAAGATCTTCATAAGACTTATTGCATAAGTCTGAGGGATTTGAGTTTTACTCTATAATTACTTCTTCATGGTTTGGTGTCCCAAACACCACATCTCTTGCATTTAACCAAAAGATAAACATAAATAAAATTGACTAATCAGTTTCCGTGTTCAAGCTGAACAGAATCCTGGTTTTCACAAGAAGGAGCATTTTCAGCAATAAAGGCCAGGTACTTTCGTAGCAGTTTCACAATTACCATCAACAGAAAGAACCCTTTGATGACCTGGACAGCAAGCAGGCTCAAGGATTTTTCTAAAATACAATAAACTACCAAAATAATAGCACACCCAGCCCTGCATTGCAGGGTTACAACTTTGTGTAACATGGTGGAGTCAACCAGACAAAGCAACCAAGAGAGAGGTCTGAATGGAGACAGGCTGGAGTAGGCACTGCTTGAAGGGCTTAGTGGAGAGCCTCATGTGAGAGGTCTCCATAGCAGGAGTGGCAGATGACTTTCCAGAAATGAATAAGAATTACTCTCAGGAACAGAATTTGCCTCCTCTCAGTCTTTAAAGACTGGTGGCACCTCACCTGCTTACTTCCACGGCAACTGGATCCCCTTCTTACCAAGAAGCTGGTGATGCTAAGCTCTGTCTTCTCTCCTGCCCTCTAATGCCTGTTGCATCAAACATCCAAAAAAGCAAAAGGGACTGAGGATGAATAGATGACTTGCACAGCTGAAGCAGTGAGATCTCAAAGGTTTGTTCAAAAAATTTTACAGATCCCTGTCCCACTTTACAACATCACCATCTTCTTGCCAGCTGAAAATTAGCAGCTCTACAGTAGGTTCAGCCACACGGTACAAGGGAAAACTAGAACAAGACTAGATCACAGTGTAGTGACCACAGAGCAAGACTAGTTCTAGATCCTGGGACCAGGAATCCCAAACCTATCCAGTTTCATAGGAACACCAAGTTCTTCTACGACCACAAGCGATCAGGAGCTCAGATCTATTATTCATGGAGATGATGACATGTCTGGAAGAACAACAGCTCTTGGCAGGACAGTAAAATATTTATGCAGTGTAACAACTCAAAGAAAATGATCTGCCAAATCGACTGCAACAATAGCCTTCAACCTTCTTCAATTTGTGGGCTGCTAAAATCGCTCAGTGGGAGCACAGAACTCTGTACTGACAAGAGGCTTATTGTTTTTAAGATACCTTTTACTGAAAGAAAACGTCAGAAAGAGTCCTTGGACTCAAGCTAAAAAAAAATAAATCACCAGACCACATTATTTTCTGGAAGTTTTTCATCCAGATATTAAGCAATCTTCCTTACCGTGTACCATCCACCAAGTCTTAAAAGCTTGCAGTCAAATGGTTACAGGTCCCTGCAAAATAAAAATATTCTTCCTGGTGACATTAGCAAGAACTCACAAGATAAATATGGAGAGCAACCACCACCTGAAGTGGTCAGATGACAGAACTTGACAGCAGAGGAGCCCCCAGGATGGGAGGGCACAGAGCAGTTTGTCGCTGAGCAGGTCACCCCAGGCTCCCCCAGACAGAAAGCGAGATCAGAAACAACCCTGGGAGGGACCCCGAGTCCTGAATCCCACGGGGGTGCATTTTCAAGGAAAGCTGAAGCTGAAATTAGTGGTTTTTTTAAAGGCAGCATTTAGAGACTTATCAACAGAAACACAATACAGGGAAGGGGGAAGAGAAGGAAACGGGTGAACGCTGGGAACTGCAAATGAGATTCATGTTATTTCCACTGCGGTAGCACTTAAATCAGTGCTCAAACCACCATCCCTACCCCAGCTCATTAGACTACCTAGTAATTTGCCTGCTCCTGTACAGCAATCCACAGTGGGAGCCATGGTAATGTGGGAATAAGAGACGCCAGTGTACCCCAGCCTCACTGGGGACAAGGAGGGAGGAAGCAGAAAGACTGGGGAGATGATGGCAGGGACAGTGCGATTGTCTTGAGCACAGATGTGTTTCATCAGGGATTGGAGCATCTCCCCGATAAGGAAAGGCTGAGGGAGCTGGGACTCTTGAGCCTGGAGAAGAGAAGGCTGAGGGGAGACCTTCTTCATGCTCACAAGGATCTCAAGGGTGAGTTGAAGGAGGATGGAGCCAGACTCTTGTCAGTGGTTCCCAGGGACAGGACGAGGGGCAACGGGCACAAGCTGGGACACGGGAGTTCCAATCAAATAGGAGAAAAAACTTCTCAAGGATCTCAAGGGTGAGTTGAAGGAGGATGGAGCCAGACTCTTGTCAGTGGTTCCCAGGGACAGGACGAGGGGCAACGGGCACAAGCTGGAACACGGGAAGTTCCATTCCAATATGAGGAAAAACTTGTTTGGGGTGAGGGTGTCAGAGCCCTGGCAGAGGCTGCCCAGGGAGGGTGTGGAGTCCCCTTCTCTGGAGACCTTCAAGCCCCACCTGGATGCAGCCCTGAAGGATGTGCTCTGGGCAACCCTGCTTTAGCAGGGGAGTTGGGCTGGATGATCTCTAGAGGTCCCTTCCATCTCTGACAACTCCATGACAATCAGGTGTACCTTTTCAGTAGATATAAATCCCGACAAATTGGCCTGGTGGCCTGGCCATTGCAAAATGGCTCTTTCCTGTGGGTGTCACAACAGAGATGATCCGAGGGGAATGCCTTGCAGGTAATGCTAGGAAAGGTTTATGGGCAAAAGGAGCAGTGCAAAAGAGCTCATGGCTCAGAAAGTGTAGCTGAGGTCAAGACAACTCCAGATGTGTAGGGGTGAGACATTTAAAAGGTGCAAGAAAAAACAGGAAACTCTTGCCCCACGCTGCATCTCACCTGTGACGGCGAGACCACAGTTCCCACCCTCAGTTGTGTGCCTTAAAATCCTCACTGCATTTGAGGTAGCATCACCCTCTGGCCTCACGCTTCCCACTTTAACACCTTGCTATGAAACACCCTTTTGACAAATCCAGACTGAAGAGGGCTCCTCGTCCCTTTGCAGCAGGTCTGAGCCAACTTCTGAGGTGAGAGCAGAGAGCAAAAAGTTCAAATCCTTAACCAAGAACAACTGCTGATCTGTGAGCAAAGATACCCTTTCTTTTGTCAAAGATGAAGGAAGCAGATGTGCTTTCAAACACCAGATCTAGTGAAACCTGCTTAGCAGAGGAGGTTTGAGAGTAGATGTCAGTGCTTCTGGAACAAGTTTAAACACAGACAGCAAGAAAGTAGCTTGAGAAAGAGATTTCACTGATCTGACAGGAGAAAAAGATATCTTGGAGCAGTCTAATGTTCTCAAAGGAGACAGAGAATATCCTCAAATGTTTAAGGGATTATGAAATGGTGACTGGAATGAAAATGTGCCAGCCTAAGGTAGGAAGAGTAACACGAATACAAGTGAAATGATCAGAAGTGCTAACATCAGTGTGCGATTTACACCAGAGTATAAGCACAGAAAACAGTAAGGAGGAAGGTAAGGGCACCCCAAGACAAGAAGGTAGAAGTGCTATAGCAGCGATTTGCTGAAGCAAATAAAATACTGTAGAAATAAGAGGGGGATTGTGCACAGAAATCCCCCTGGTCAGACAAGTGAGTTACCCAGAGGTTACGCCAAGCTGTTCGTGAGAAAGTCTCCTGAACCTCGTGAACAATGAAAGCAGCCCTTTTTCCATCCATTTCTCCCAGAGTATTTAAAGATTTGAATTTTCCCATATCATTTTTGGTTTGTCTCTCCCTTCCTATAAATAGAGAAGCAGCAGTGCATCCATCTCTTCTTCATCTTTTTTGGTGGTCTAGCATTGCACACAGGCTGGAATGTTTTCCCAGTAAACGATAAGCGATGGGAAACAAGTCAAAGACAAAGGATGAGAGACCTTGAGCTCAGACGAGTAGGAGAGATGGGAGCCTCCTCCTCTTTCCCAAGAGGCAGGTATCTTTCCTCTGGACCAAAGGGCTTTTTGTTTTGGAAACAAACTTATCTATTTCTGTCACTTCCTTTAGACGTGCAGTCTTCCAGTCTTCATGGGGCTGATAGTAAGACTGACTACAGCGTCTGAGAATGACAATTTGGCCCCCAAAAGAAAGCATTTCTAACCTAAAGATGATCCCCGAAGGAAACACACCCCTGCTGCTAAGCACACGTCTCAGTGGACTAACTCTGTGATCTGTGCCCTGCTCCCAGAGCTTTCACTTTAATCCAAAGCCCAATAATCGAGTTAGCGCTTCCTGAGGAGAGCTAAAGCCCCCGGGGATTCAGCTGGCTGGTGAAGAGGCTGAGCTGGATGGCCAGTGGTCTGGCTGCCATGGGAAAACAAGGTCCCGGTGTGGCCAGGCAGGCAGTGGGGTGAGGAGCTGCAGGAGCGCCTGTAGATCTACCCTGACCCCCAGAAGGAGGTCAACCCCACCGTTGGATGCTCCCATGAAAAACAAAAACATGAGGAGAAGAGGAAGGGTGAACCATGGCAAAGGGAAGAAACGTCAAGACCAGGAAGTTTGGGCTTGGAAATTGCTTGATAAGTCAATGAAGTCCAATTCTGTACCGAGATGCTTCCGTGCAACAGGAAGGCAGCATCAGTATCTCAAGCTTCAGACCTGACCTACCCCTCCAGCGCTGGACAGGACAAGTCAGCAACTGATACAGCAACATCTCTGATCAGTGGGGAGGAGATGGAGAAAGCGGCAGAGCTGGGGGAGAAGCTAATGAATTCCAGAAGATCACGTTCTTCCACCCCTGCTTAAAAATAGGAACTGCGGTCAGGGGTTTGAGACAGAGAGAGTGAAACCTCAGCATTTGGATCCAGACTTCGAGACCACAAGAGGTCAGAGTTAATTGACAGTTGGTCACTCAGAGGTCCTGGGACAACTCAAGAATCAACCACGTGCTGTAAAGTCTTATTGAAGTTAGGCTCCTATTTCCCATCTGAAAGACGTTAACGATGTCCCTGAAAACAGAAGCCCTGACCGAGTATCCTTCCTGGGCTCACCTGCTGCTCAACACCTCCCTTGGGGACAACGAGCAAGGTGCCAACTAGCAGCAGGGTCAGGCAGAGCCTGGTGGCAAGAGCTGCAAGAGGAAACAGCTTTCAAAGTACGCAGCGGTGGGCAGGTTCTTGTGGAGCTGGCAAGGCCGCTGACTCTGGGATAGCCTAATCCACTAACAGGTAAATCCCCTCTACAAAACATTCCTTCCTGTCTGAAAAGACTTATTTGGCAACCAAAGCCCCCTGCTTTAGAGTAAGAGCTGGGGAGGAATGTGACCTGAGGTTCCTGATGGGAGAAGGTCCCAGCACTTGGAGTACCAGGCTGAAAGCTGCCCAAGCCTCAGCATGTGGGGGTCTCCAGTGAACTGTCCTGACTCAACGTACGAGATGATTCCTTGGCAGGTGGGACATCCAGCACGGAGATTTGGTGCTTGCTGTGCTCTTTATGTACATGGACTAGGTCATCTCTAAAGGTCCCTTCCAACCCCAACTCTTTGATGATCCTATGTTGAATATTGAACAGGTTGCCCAGGGAAGCTGTTGATGCCCCATCCCTGGAAGTGTTTAAGGCCAGGCTGGATGGGGCTTGGAGCAACCTGCTCTAGGGAGAGGTGTCCCTGCCCATGGCAGGGGGGTTGGAACTTGATGATCTTTAAGGTCCCTTCCAACTCCAACCATTCTAAGATTCTATGATTCTATGATCCCCACTCACTGCACAGGGGGTTGACCTAGATGACCTCTGAAGATCCCTTCCAACCCAAACTGCTCTGTGATTCTACGATAAGGGACTATCCCTCCAGACAGCTGAATCTGCAGGAAGGAGGAATTCTGTTTGGCAGTTTGGCCAACATCATCCCAGGCCTAAGGCCTAACTCTGGTGAGGACAATGCAGAAGGGAGCTCCATGGCCTAAAATGAAAGGCAAGTGAGAGACTTCTGCTTTGGACCCTGCTCCAACATGTTCCTAGACATTGCTCATACATGGAGTGAAAGCCCATGCCAGGGTCTTTGGGCAAAGACAACGAGGGCATTACAGCTGTGTTACTGTAAGCTGCCCAGCCTTGGGATCCTCCCATCTCATCAATCCCTCTGTTCAGCTTTTGGTCTATGAAATACAAGTCCTGTCTAACACCACTAGGTCAGCAAACCAAACAACTCAAATTTCACTAATTGAGCTTACTGAGGAAGAGGAACAGATCTCCTCTCTTATCCCCATTAGAGCAGCCAAAGTTTTGGCGTGTATACTAGAAACAGGCAAAAAAAGAAAATGCTAGAAAATCCCACCTGAGCAAGTCATTTTTATCAGACAGTTTACCCCAAATGATGCAGAAAGATGCCTCTTGGTTTTTTAACTTTTCCAATGTTTCCCTTCGCAGTTTTGTAACTAGAGAAGGGATTGGGATGCTGATACCCTGCACTGTAGCCGTACTACTGTCCTTGAGTGGAGATGTCTTACTCCCTGCCTGGTTACAGATCCACAGCAGTAAAGAGACTGCAGTCTGGTGTGGCATGTGCCCTGCACGCTCATCCATCCATCACTCCCACCTGCACCAGCGTGGGCACCAACTCCAAGGCAGGAATGACCAGATCCATCTCGCAAGAGGTGCTGGTCGGTCAGGGTGGTTTTGTTTCCCAGGAGTGATGGAACAGCCCCTTTACCAATGCAAATGTGTGCTGTGAGTAGTCACTGGACCTGCTGTGGCTTCTCAAGTGTGCAGAGATAAGCTTCGTTATCAGATCTAAGTTGGTATAAGGTTCATTTCCCTATAAGAGTCTTTGCTCACCCAGTTCCACATTTCATCTGGTAGTAGGTGGCAACACATTTTTCCCCACCCTAATAAATTACATTTCTCAAGTGCTGAAAGATCAAGGCAAAAGAGGCTTTAGGGCCCATTTTGGACTCCAGGCACATTCAAGAGCTGATTAGAAACCTCCTATGGCTCACTCGTCTCTAACAGGATTGTACACGCAGCTCCTGTCTCCCCCCTGGCCCTGCTTTGGGGAATTGGGAGTTGCGTATGAATTTCCTTTCCTTATAATCCTTTGTTGGGAATGATCAGCACCGCTTGTCACAAGCCTGTCATGCGGGGAAAAACAAGGCACAGAGGAGGTGGAAATTCCCCTTCCCAACAACGACAGTACTCACTGAAGAGGGATGAGGGGAGACAAAGGGGGCTCTATCCGAGAGCTTGCAGGTCACTTCTTCACTTCTACTGTGGACAACAGTCAGGCTAAAAACTGCAGAGCTCCTCATGGTAAGCAACAACATCTGAAGTGATAAATAATGGTGTTGGATTAAGGGGAAAGGAGAAGAGACAGAAATTAAACAAAGGAGAGAAAGATCAAATGAACAAACCCAGGAGCTGTTTCAGCTAGCTCCTTCTTCTCTAAAAATAACACATCCCCCAGGTAAATTGGGATAGCAAAAGAAAGCCTCTGCTCTGCGTTGACAGTGACAGCAACACAGACCAACCAACACAAACACCAACACAGCCTCTTCAGAAGAATTAGAGAAACAGGGATTTTAAGCATTTTGTGTGTGCAGGTAAAGCACCTTTACTGAATTCCAATCCCCTCATAGTCTCTCATCAGCAGTTTTCTATTTCTACTACGAAGGGCTCTAGTGCAATTATGCTCAGTTACTGAAAGCCTCTTTACTCTAATCCTCTTCTTAGCCTCAGAAAGTAACAGCATCAACTGATACCTGCGAGCTTAGCCTCCTCCACGGGAAATGCTCTCGAGTTCATGGCAAAGAAAACTACCCTCTGGACACACCTGTCCACACCAGCTCCCCTGCTCACCTTGCCAGTGCTCAGGAACACATCTTCTAATTGCACCAAACCAAATCTTCAAGGTCAAAACTCATGATTTTGGTGTTCTAAAGAAGCAAGCTCCAAGCAGAAAATGGATGGGAAATCTCAACTTGTCCCCAGGACACATACTGTTTTGTCTATTTAAAAAAAATGAAGTTATTTGCCATGAGGTTGGTGGGAAGGGGATGCTGAAGAGGGGACACCGGGCTGTTCGTTGCTATTGGCGTGGATGTTGAAACCAGGCCCTAAGAAGCCTAATTATGGGGTACACTGAACTCTTCCCTGATGAGTTTTCCTCAACCAAGAAGCTAAAGGCAAACTTGAAGAGAAGTATAAACAATTCTGATTCAAGCCACGAAACTGAGAGACAAGCAAAATTTACAAGCATCTTGGAAGTCCTTTTTAGAGGTATCAGACCTACTGAACGACTGCAGTTTTCCCTTCAATTGAGAGAGCTGCCGGTTTTCAAGCCTAGCTGTTTAACCCCTGCAATGCACAGTGACCTTTTTATTTTCCATTGCTCTTGCAGTTTTCCAGCAGTTTGAGCTCATTGGGGCTAATTACCTCAACATGGAGCCGCAAATGGAAAATGTTGCTGGTAAGTTGTTCCATTCACAGCCATTTAGTCCTGCACCGCTTGCGTCAAGGTGCTCTACCTGTTTTCCCCACCTCCTTAGGCTTCAGACCTCGAGGACATTCTACTCCCAGCTCTGAGAAGAAGTCAGTGACCTTCTCACCAGAGAACTCCACCCCAGTGCAGGGTGTCTGTGTGTGCACCTTCCCTTTGCAGCCTGTCCTGTGCCCACACTCAGGTGGGAGACGCTGTGCCACAAGGCACAGGAGACCACACTCCCTGACCCATGGAGAATCTCACTCTAGAGGAATGGCAATCACTCCAAAGCTGAGATGTCACCGAGTTTCCACCATAAACCTAAGGTGACCCTTTCCTGACCCTGTCTCCCAGAAAGCACTAATTTCTAAAACATGCCATCAACAGGGAAATTAGTGGGTCTGACATAGTGGAAGAGAAGAAAAACCCCTTTCCCATGCAGATCTCAAGTTAACTTGAAAGCTGGCTTTCAAAAAATGCTCAAATATCTAATTGTGGATTTGGACAGAACTTTGTGATGTTTAAAACTAGTATTTATAAGCTGTTTTTTAACTAAGATGGAAAACAGATCACCATGGGAAAGCTTGCCTGCCACTGACTGCTCAACACCAACACTCCACTAAGGTACAGTCTTGAGTTAACAGTGTTACAGGCACCCTTGCCAGAGCAGGAACTTTTGGGTAACCTCAAGTGGTGAAAGAGTAGCTAGAAAATTCTTTTTATTTTATTTTCCTGGAAGCTGACAGTCTTCCTCTTTCTCCTGAAGAAATCCACAAGCAGAATTCTGTCAACGACAAGAGCACTCCACTCCCAGCCAAAGAGTTCCCCTCTAATATTTAGTCATCTTTACTTAGAAGGTAGAGGATTTCCCCCAACTGCTTCTGCTTCTCCTTCCACAAGAGTTTTCTGATGTCCACACGAACTCAGTCCTTCAGAATATGACTGCACAAGGGTTGATGCTGCTACACAAGGTGCAAAACTCCTCCCTTGGAAGCATCCACTACAGAGACCTTAGGAGAGCTGAAAGGGAAGAGCAGAAGGTCCAGAGCTATCACCCTCAGCTGGTCCTGTGGAGCTCTGGAAAAACAAATGCTTAATTACCTCACAGGATCCAGGAAAAAGTCCTTAAGAGCTCTGAAAGCAGCTCCAATCCTCCAGGAACATCAGGCACAAGAACATCTTATTTAAGGCAGACAAAAAAGCACCAGCTCAGTGCAGGTGTGGGGGACAAGGGATGGCCTTCTTGAAGACATCAAACATTAGACAGCCAGGAAACCTGGAGTCCAGACAGCACTTCTCCAGGTATCTAACTCCATCCTCAGCATGAGAAAGGTCATTGCACTACTCAGAGTCTGCTAATAAGCAGCCACATGGCCTGAAATGCCTTGGTTACAGCTGCAGACCACAGAGAACACACCGAAGCCTTCCTAACAGTTGTACACAAATGAAGATGGCAAACGCCCCGCAAGACAAAGACTACAAAGGAACCATTAATTTTGCAGGCCTTGCCAGAGGTTCTCTCTCAAAGTGATGAGGGCATTTAACATACTGCTTAGGATACTGGGACCAACAGAACTCTTGAAACGGCACTAGACTTAAAACTAGCACGTCTCTGTATCGGGAGTTTGCAGGACTCACCTGAAAAGCAAGAAACAAATCTGTGAGGTATGGGTAATAGGAGGTGTTTTTTCAGACAATAAACTGGAAAAGACATAAAGTTGGCATCTGAGCAAATGAAAAATTTGGGTGTCTTTTCTGGAAAGTACTGTCTTAACCTTCCCGTATATCCACATAGTTAAAGAGAAAGGGGAAGTGAAACTCTTTAGATGGCTGTTCTCCAAGGAGATGTTCTCAAATGAGAAACTCCGTATGTCACCCATGCTTGCAAAGCAATTTTTACTTCTTCTGCTGCAGATGATCTCAGCTTACATTCCTCTTTATTTAGCAGCTTTTATATTTGTCCCAGCAGCACGAGGTGGAAACTTTCTTGAGTTGTTATACTTCTCAAATACCTACGAACAGCCCTCAGGTGCCCACTCAGCATGGACCTGCCGGAGGAATCAAAGCAACACCGGGGCTGTGTTCACTTAAATCATCCACACAAGTAATTCGTTAGTGAAACGATAAGCGCTTAGGACTTTCAGTCTCATTTATCAATTCTCCAGCTTCTGACCTCTTTTTGCTTCAGGTTGGCTGTTGGATTTTGGCATACAGAGTATCCTGGAGCCAAGGAGGAACACTAAGCCTAACCAGCACTGCTTGAGGATACGAGTGTGGTTTATTCCCATGAAAATCCAGGTGTGGATGTAATACTATGGCTTTGTTGGGATCAGCAGGATGTGTTCTTTACCACCCATATACCCACACAGTCACTCCCATTTATGCCTTTTTGTGCTTCTTTGACTACTTCCCTACAGATGGCACTGTACCACTATGCAAAATACCCCTTCAGGAAAAAAACAAGCTTAAAACAATTTAGACTCATACTGAACCACCAAAGAGGAGCTGAATGACCAGCAAGGTTCCTGCATTATTATCCAGAAGGCTTTCTGAGTAAGGACAGCAGCATCAAACAGTAAGAGAGCACAAGGTTTTGGACATCCAACCTTCTTTACTGTAGAGAAGGATGGGATCTAGTGGGAAGATGGGTCCTAATACATACAAATCCTTGCTCCGTGTTTTCCTGAAGCATTTGGTCCCTACCACTGTTGAAGATGTGATGATGGGTTGGACAGACCTTGTGTATGATCTTGTCTGGCAATTCCCATGGGAGGCAACTGAGAAACCTCACCAGAAGGCAGAGTATGTCCAGAGATTTACAATCGGGGCTGTGATGTCAGTAATGGGATGAATGCAATAAAATCTGCAGATTCCTTTTCCTCAGTCATGTGTGGTATTTCTATTACTTTTTTTGTGACTCTTTTACATCCAATAAAAACAAACTGAATAGAAAATGCAGTAGTAGTAGTTACCCTTTGCTCTTGGTAAGAATAATTCACTGGTTTGACACTTCCCAAGGCATGCATGAAGGGGAGAAGTGCTTGGTTCAAAAAGCCTCATAATTATTAGCAGCAAATTCAACCTACGGTGCATTTCACCAGCTGCTTCTTAATTTCATTGCCCCTCAGCTGCATGGATTTACGTGATGAGCATTTCATCACAGCATCCCATAATGACCAAAGTCTTTCTGCCTGTCCTACACCATTCTCACTGGTGAGGGGTGAAACTGTCCTGAGATGCCACACAGAATTTCTGCAGCTTTCCAAACAGAATAATTATGGCCGAGACTTTTAAGTGTTGAGCTCGAGACCTTTAAAGGAAAATGAATTTCAGAAAGTACTAGAGAGATCCTATCATGGAATTGTCAGAGTTGGAAGGGATGTCTAGAGATCATCCAGTGCAACTCCTCTGCTAAAACAGGACTGTCCAGAGCACATCACTCAGGACTGCATCCAGGCAGGTCCTTACCTAATCATATATCAGAGCATCACAGGCCCTTTAATACTCCTGCTCTCAGTATTGCTCTCAGCACCTGCAGTTTCCCAACCAGAGTGTGCAACAGGTTATTAGGAGGTGAAAACAAGGATGTTATCTACTGAAACTGCACAGGAAAATGAGGATAAACATGAGATTAGTGTGTGGTTAGGATTAACAGAAAGGCTTAAAAATCACAATCGTGACTTCAGTTTCAACCACCAGGAAAGAAGATCTCTATCAGCATCGTGTCTGCAACACCAGCACCAGCTAAACTTCTGATCCTGGAACTTGGAGTAAAATGAGAGGAAAAACGCCCACTCTACCTTCACAGTTCTGAGATCACCCTTGATCAGAAATAACCCTGCTCCATTTTAAAAATCTAAAGACATCCTAACCTAGTGTGATGTAGAATTAGATTCACATCTACAGGTATCTTGGTAGTAACACATCGGAGCCTACCGCTGCCTTCAGGAGCATTTAGCAACACAGGTCAGTAGCTTGTGGTCAGTGCACTAATTAAGCAACACTGCACTTATGTTATGAAATAGAGAAATCCATTCAAATTAAACCCCCCCCAAAATGTTGTAACAGAACATTTCGCAGCACCTGGTTACCCTGCCCGGTTGTGTCTCATCACCGCCAGTTTGCCCAAATTTCATCATTTCATTTCCCAGCTCCTCCTTGGTACAAATGATAGGATCTTACCTCCTCCTTCAGTCCACTGTTACCCACTGCTCGCCATCAGCTCTTCCTTTTTCAATACAGCTAAACTCAATGTTGGTCAACAGCTGCTTTTCAGTCAAAATCACAACGCCTGAATCAAACACCCACCAGGGAATCCTAAATGAGCCTTGTCTTCCTAAGTGTTTAATCACAATTGTCACAAGTGAATAAGCAGCCAAGCATAGCTCTAATGAGGTTGTGTTTGTCTGGGAGGTTTAACTGTATGCAGCTCACTCCTTAAGTAAAAGGAATTAATTTCCCACTTCCTATTTTCTAAGGTGATAACATTGTTCTAAAGGCTGATTTATTTACAACTTGTATCTTACCTCCTCACATTGTAGCAGGACTAGAAAGGCTATCATGTGGCATTTGCTACAGACAAATTATTTTATAACCTCTTTTACAAGCATCATCAAGCACTGCCTTGCTGTGCTCTTGTTCCCGTGACTGACAGCCTCACCATTCCAGGCCAGACCGCTCCAATGGTGAAGGAATCTTCCAGAAGATATACATCCATAGCTACTGTACAATGACTTGTTCTTGTTCTAGTACTGCCCTTTACCTCATGTGCTTCTTTCCCCTTTCTGATGTTTATCCTGACTCTTATTTATTACAGATAACAAATAGATTGACTCTGGACTAAACAAGGCAAGCTCCAAATGTCTCCATCCCCACAGTCACACTGGTAATCCAGTGGAGACGAGTAGGACCACCAGCTACAGCTGTCTGCAAGAGGTGTAGCTCACAGATGGACAACACACCCCTGGAGTGAGTGTCAGAGCTGGGTAGCACTTCTGGATTCCCCCACCAGATCCTGGAAGTTGCTTGTCAGGAACTGTCAAATCCTCGATGTAACTTATCTCAGCTTATGCCAAAAAATTGTGGCTCTTTAATGGAAAGCACATTCTTTTGGCACTGAGTGAGCAGGGTATGACCTCCACACAATTAACGACTGAGTACAAAACTGCAGAAAGCTTGTTTCTTCAATAAAATCTTGGGAAGATACCAAAGATGCAGACCAGCAGTTCCACAGGAAGGGTACACTTACCCAACACACTTGCCAGCATCTACACACTGACCACAGTCTATGTGCCCTCCCACACCCAGCTGCAGCTGGCATTGGGATGTCCTCAGCAGCAGCATCACCCCAGGTTTAAAACTAAACTCTTCTTGGAAACCAGGCTGCTTCCAAGATTTCCCTAAATACCACTTTGCAACCTTAATTCCCTCTCGCCATAGACAATACCTACCTTTCTAGTAACTTCAGAGCTCACCATGCAGTGCCAGGTGTCATTTAATGAGAAACAAGCACTCTGCACATCAGCTTTCGGAGGAGCTGGGACAATGGTTGTGGAGATGTTCCTCAGCGGTGGCTTCCACCCTCCCAGGCGCCTGCCTCTGCACGGCCCCCATGGCTGTACCAGTACCACGGGCTGTGGGGTGACATGGGGAATGGAAAAACTTGGAAATTATCATTAGTTAAGGAGATTTCTTAAATCCAGTTCCATTCCCTGATTCAGTCTGTGGTACCACCCTACAGCCAGTGACACTGGCACAGCTGAGCAGACAGACACAGGCTCCTGGGAGAGACTTCTTGTGTTGCTCTCGCCATCGAGAGGTGTCTCGACAGCAGATGGAAGGATCTCTAGAGTCCAAGCATGAGACCTGGGTCATGGTCCATTACCCAACAGTAAGTGAAGTAGACTGAACACAGTATTTTGTTTCCCCAAAGAGTCCAGACAGAGGGAGCTCGGTGGTTACAATCACTTTCTCTCCAGTCCGTTCTCATTGTAGTTACTTGCACGTTGACTACGTTCACCAGCCTCAAAGCCCCAACCTCCTGTGCCAAAAGCTGATGGCACCCTTACAGGATATATCCTCCTGTGGATATTCAAAATGTACTTGCTTGAAGCTTTTACAGATTGTGTCGTAACTTCCAACACACCTTCCCTGCACTCCATGAAAAGAAACCCACGTGAGCCACTGCGTACCTTAGAAGGTAAAGCACCAAGTGCTTCACAGGGAGGCTCAGGAGCAAAGCGAACACATTTCAGCATGGCAGCACTTCCCAAAATAATTTTAACTAACCTTGCATTACGCTTTCCCATTCCAGAACACCTTAAAGATTCGAGCAGCTCATAAAGTCCAGTAATGGGTTTGGCATCGATCTTACTCAAAAGCACACTGAGAGAATGCTTTCTACTCCGCTAAAGCTGCATTAAGACCTTCGTTAAGCCCTTCGTTTTAAAACTGGGGGCTGGGGCTCTACAGCAACCCTGAAAAATAATTTCACATTGCTGAAATTTCTTTTCTTTTCTATTTTAAATGAATTATTTATCATTACTAACCTTGGGCTTTTTATTTCTTTGTAAGAGCTCTTTAAATAATATTGAGATGAGAAATAAATTAATGGCACAGTGTCTGCTAAAAGGATTTACGGGTGAGTACATTTTAATCCTGGCTGCAGTAGGTTTATGAAAATAGATTTGCTGAAGGATGTTTGGGTCTCCTGATTTTTCTCTTTCCCTTTCAATTCCATTTAGAGAAAGGAATTGGACAATTCTCTAATAGACCTTCCAAACTGAGAGGCACCTTCACTCGATGAATAGTTTTTTCTCCTTGGATCCAAAAGGACACCTTGAAATACAAAAGCACTACCCTCCATCTCCTTCCATCCCCAGAGGAGGAGGAGTTTCAAACAAGGTTCATAGAAGAGATGGTCCAGAGTTGATTTAGATAAGATATGAGGAATAAATGTTTCACTGTGAGGGTGGTGAGACCCTGGAACAGGTTGCCCAGAGAAGCTGTGGCTGCCCCATCCCTGGAGGGGTTCAAGGCCAGGCTGGATGGGGCTTGGAGCAACCTGGTGTGGTGGGAGGTGTCCCTGCCCAGGGCAAGGGGTGGCATCTTGAAGGTCCCTTCCAACTCTAACCATTCTATGAACCTTTCCATGCTGCCTTTTACAGATGTAATTTGTTGAGCTGTCAGAAAAACAAGTGTTCTAGTGCAGCTTAACAACTTCAAATTCTGTCCCAGCAGGGCTGTCAAACCGTGCTTGTAGCCTGAAGATGTTACGATGACAAGTTCATGCAACTTTGCAGGAATTTCCTAATTACAGGATCCTGTTTTAAATTAACTTTAATCCGACTTTATTGGCCCGTGTTTTCATTCCACCGATGGGATCTGTCATTTTCTTTATCTGGGGAACATTAAAGATTTTTTGGGAATCCATGCAAGCAGTTGCCTTTCAGTTCTCTCCCTATTTATTCCAGGTAACTAGATAGAATATTTAAACAGAATGGCTGGGGTTTGGAGACAGAGATTTTTCTGGGAAATGGAAAAAGGGTTCTCATCACTGAATTACAGCAGAGTTATTAGTTCTACAGCATTTCCAAAACATCTACACAGGGATATTGGTGAGAAATTAATCCGGGGGTACAAGGCAGGCTTTCAGCAGTCGCAGGGTTTTTATCAGCATGGTTTTCTGTGCCATCTTCAATCATGGGAGATGTTCCATAGTCTTTCATTTACAAGCCTTTGTTTCAGGAAAAGTAAGATATAAATATGGGACCGTTTTTGCACCAAAGCTGCACTGACTCACTGTACAGGTAATGTTTGAAACAACACAAGCACTCCCCACAAACCCAGTATTCCTGATGCAGCCATATCAGTTTAACAAAAAAATTAAAATCCCGTGTGGGACGAGCAAAACAGTTTAATTTAATGGGGAAGAAGTCCTGACACTGCAAAAAAGCAATTACAATTATTACAATTCCATAAACCATTTTTTTCCTGCTAAGAGAGTATCTTTGCCCAGCTAAATATACATGACTGACCACAGGAATGGGTACTTACTTGTCAATTTGGTTACATCAGTCTTATGACTCAAAATCCCACCATATACTTGCTTTCCCAGAGTTTAATGAGATGATTACGAAGGACCTCGCTACAGAGGCAAAGGAGGCTGCATTCCCAGAGCTGGAAGTCCCCAGCTCCTCGGCTGGGATGCAGTGACTGACCCCTACACATTCCTACCCCCTTACAAAGCAGAGCAGTGTGGGTCTCAGAGCTAAAGAAATACAGAAATACAGATGGAACTGTTTTCTAGCACAAAACAGGTTCTCTGCCATAGATGTCTAGTACTTGCTTCCAGCCTGAGTGGCATACAACAAACCCCACAACCTTGAACTTTAAAACTCCTGGCAAACCCTCTGGCTGTGGTTTGGCAGCAGGGAGAGCCAGGCTGAGCATCCCTCCTGTCCCCATCTCCTGGGCTGGTTCCTGTCCCAACACATGACACATGATAACACAAACCACACACATTCAAGGAATAAAATAACCCCATTTCACTCCTGATTTCTTCTCCTGTTATGAAATAGCGTTAGGTGGTAGTGTGCTTTTTTTCTTTAAACCTACATACAATCTGTATCAAACCAGAGAGAAAACAGACTTGAATTTACATGTAAAATACGACAGCATTTAGGGTTATTTTAATAACTCATGTTTGAACTATATCAGATAAATAGTTTTTAAATATTTACATTCACCTGGACATGATTTGCATTTTAAAACTGTTCCATCAAAGAGACGGTTCTGTCTGCAATGAAGGAAGTGAACTTGTCTGAAGTCTATGATAATCACTCCTGGAACCAGCAGATGCCATCACCTAACTCCTGCTCTTTTATTCACAGATGGACTTATTTTACTTTTTTACCCTGTTTTTTAAATCCCAACTTGATTTCATTTGGTCATTTAGATTCAGAAACCGAAGAAGCATCTCCACGTTCCTTTATGCACCCACCTATGATGTTAGAGCCATCAAAAGCTCCTTTACCACTTCAAACTAATTCTGTCTCTGAGCACTCAGCCAGCAGCCTCTACAAATTCAGTGGATGACTTTAAAACTTCAGCAGGGCACAGGGACTATTTAATGAGCGTAGGTCTCATTTAGACCAGCTACCACTATTTGAATCATAGAATGGTCAGAGTTGGAAGGGACCTTAAAGATCATCAAGTTCCAACCCCCCTGNGGTGGCCCTGCGCTGGACCTGTTCCAACAGTTCCATGTCCTTTCTCTGTTGAGGACTCCAGAGCTGGACACAGGACTCCAGGTGGGGTCTCACATGTGCAGAGTAGAGGGGGAGAATCACCTTCCGTGAATATGCTGGTCCACAACCAAAAATCCTTCTTAAGCACAACATGAAAGATTTACATTTGAATTTTTATTTTTTAATAACAGATATTTCTGCAGCCAGCTCTGAATGCTATACAAACAGTCTTTAATGAAAATGAGCTTTATATAGAAAAATCCATCAGAACAATACCACAGGCAGGCAGCCAGCCATAGACCTGGTGTATACCTTGGCAGGGGTCAGCAACCCTGACACTGCTGCGTGTTGGTAAAGCTCCTTAGTTTGATCTCTCTGGAAAATCTGCCAGGTTTTTGCATAATTCCTCCTTCTCTCCCCAAGCACGCTGCCCTCATTCTCACTCCCTTGGTTAATTTTACGTCAGCCCCTGGGAGAAACAATGGCCAAACACCAGTGGGCCAGGAGCTCACTACAATCACAGCTCCAAAGAGCCCAGCTGGCAAAAAGTTCCGTTCTGGCACCAAATCCCCTGATTAATGAAATCTTCCAAGGTACAGGAGAAACAGGCAAGTTGTCTAGGATGCTCCTTTGAGGTTTATAACAAAGAAATGCTATCTTACACAGGTATTTCATTGGAGTTCTATGTTGAGTCCTCAACATAGAAAGAAAGGACATTGAACTGTTGGAACAGGTCCAGNAATCCAGGTTCAAACTCAGGATCTTAGCTGTACAGGGAGGGATACTTTCACACCTGTCTGGGATAATTTCAACAGCAGTGCCCCAAGGTGCACTTCACCAGAAGCTCCTCCACAACATCATCACTGCACAAAGGAAGGCACAATCAGTTATTAACAGCTGGGAAACTCACTAGAAGACTGATTCTTCTCTATCAGCCAGAAGAAAACTACTCGCTCCTCAAGGGTCAGGTCATTTATGTGACGCAAGATGGAAGACAGTAATGACTCTTGCACTGAATTAATTTTTAAAATACTAAAAAAGCCTTTATTCCTTCACATAAACATACTCAGCGCACGTGCCATGTGTGTGCACACAACTGCAGATGGTCACAACTGCTGGGCACACAGAGACTGAGACGATTCAGCATATATCTGAGAAGTCAATGGTTAAAAACAACAATAAAAACAATCCAAAAATCCCTTTAAAAGTTCTGCTGCAGAGGAGATATCAGGCACGGCTACCCATAGTATGATGACTAGGCACAGCCCACCTCCAGAAGAGACCAGAGCTAATGGACCTCTGAGGTCCTGCTCTTAGGTCACACCAAACCTGGAGCTACCAGGCAGAAAAGGACCTGAGGTACCATCCCTGGAGGGATTTAAAAGCTGGGTTGATCTAGAAACATGGTTTAGTGCTGGTTCTTATCAGAGTTAGGTTGATGGTTGGATCTTAGAGGTCCCTTTCAACACAGACAATTCTAGGATTTAGAACACTCTGAAAACATTTTGACTGAGTGAGAGAGGAGAAGATGGTCTTCAATAGCCCTGGTCTCTCTTTAACAGAGTTTTCAGGGAATGAGGCAGACATTTCCTTGTCTGACCTCCCAGAGAAAGCTGGATTTCTCTGGATGAAAAGAGAGGACAAGAAAAGTTCAATTCAGCCTTGCCCATATTGAAAGTGTGTTTAATAGCTGTTCTGTTAGTCTCTACTCTTAAAAATGAAATGAGGAGTCTTGGTGAGGCCAAAAGATGGCAGAGCATTCCATGAATATGAAGGCAATGGGGCAATACCCAATACTGACATATGGTACTGACCCTTGGGAGTTTTTTAGGGGTTTTTTTTTGTTGAAAAATACCATTTCTTTTCCGCATCAAGAGGGATGATCACTACACATCAGAGAACTGAGCTTCTCCACAACCCTAGAGAAGCTCTGAGGGAAGAGCCTTTCCCCTCTCCTGGAGAACTGGGCAGCACACAGAGGCATGTTCCCAGCAGCCAGGCAGACCATGGGAAGCATGGCTCCAGCTACAAAGACTGGAATGTCTAATTCCATGAGCTTTTTTGGAAATGAAGTAGGGGGTGGATATAAGTCATAGTTAAAATTCCCAAACAGATGAGCTCTAATGGATTAAAGTGACTCAAAGCTGGGTTCATACATGCAAATCATTACAAAAAATGAGGAGGGGACAGTCAGGCAATTAGAAGGAAGAGCAGGAGTCAGGGGATCTTAACTCTCTTCCCACTTTCCAGCTGATTCATCATCATTCTGGGCAAGTTTCTTCTTCTCCAGACCAACATTCTTCAGTCTATTCAATGCACCAGTTTATCTTAGTCCAGAATTTCACCAAACAGCATTGGCAAACTTGTGGGAGAAGCATCAGAAAAGAGGAAAGCCTTAAGTCTCCACAGGTGCTGACAAGTTTATAGCCTAACCAAGGGATGTTTGTGCTCGGCTAATGAATGATCATTGTCACACCCAGCACTAACAAGTTGTCACCTCCACTGCAGTATTTGGCACTGGGATTCTCCCCTGAGGGATACAGCACCAATTGATGAGTTATATCCCAGGGTCATCAGCAATAGAAGAGGAGAGTAAGCACAGACAGTGTTTTCTTCTCTATTTGAATATATTGATCTTCTAGACACATTGTTTTCAGGCAGGCCAGTGAGCTTCTCCCCCATGAAAAACATGCTCATTTCCTTTTTCCCTTTTTAAGGATTTTAAACATAGAAGACAGACCATGGGAACATATTCCAATTAACAAGGATTTTATTATAGTGAAGTAGGAAGGTTAAATCCAAGCACTGTTCCAATCAATTAAATACTATCATTAGTGATACTCACACACTGAAGTTAACTGTGCAAGGTGCAAAGGAGTGAATCACCCAGCACCTCACAGGAGCACAGGGCAGCTTATCAAATTGTGGCCATGAAGATCTGCAAATGGGTTAGGGAAAGCTGTATCCCCACCGGAATCACCATTCAGTTTAATCAGCTGAGCACCGTAATAAGATTAGAGGTGATTGGGTTGAGTAGTGGGATTAAACCCATCCACTAATCCCCAGAATTTACTATTCACAGCTCGAATGCATGAGTCCTTCGGAGCAGAGGGGGCTCCAGCCTCCTCCTGAAAGATGCAAGTCAGAAGTGGTATGAGATATTTGATAAAGGAAAGCTATCTTTAACAACCTAACATGTGTCACAGCTCAGTGGCCCAAACTGGGCTGTTTCTAGGAAAAAAACCCACCATCCTACCATGGACACTGCCCAGAAAAGCAGTGAGCTTTTGCCTCCCACCTATAAAAACTAACCAGAACAGGCTGCTCTTGAAAGGGAAAGTTGTCCATGCAAGAAAACTGCAAACACTGGCAGGAACGGGTCATGGGTTCTTGTTCCTGTGAAACACAAAGGAACACACGCTCCTTTGGCCCCACATGTTCAAAGATTCCTTGAAGGATGAGGTAAAAGCAGAAAAACAAGGGAGCATTCAGGAAAATTTGCCGCAGACAGGGTGCCATCTACAGCAGCAAGCTATCCAAAATAATTGTGTTACAGCGTGCCAGGTGGTGGAGAAGACCAACACCAGAACGTGAAGAACCAGTAGGAAGGGATCTATTTAAGGATGTAGAAATATTTTACAAGTATAAGAATTGAGATGGAAAAGAATGAATGGTTAAATGCTCAGTGAACCAGCAAAAAGTGATGAGCCAAAATAGCTACCAAGAACACCTCCAGGCTGTTCCTCTAGCCCTTATCAAAGTCCCTTCCAGTTACTGCACTGAACTATTTATGCCAACATACACCGCCCCTCCCCTTCCCCCATCCCTTTCTTGAACAGGAAAAGGTTCAGCATCTTTTTGGGATGCCAACCAAGCATGTATTTCCTGTAGGCAATCGCCTGCTCTCTGTTCCCTCTCTAATGAGCCAGCAGTTATCAGACTACAAACTCATTTCCATGGTCATTTCACTGACTGGCTTTTCCTCAATTCTCCAGTTATAAATATTCACTTCTACAATTATAAATATTCACTGTATTTTCAACATATCAGAGCACCCCAGGCCACCTAGAGCAGAAGAATCACGCAGAATCCCTCAAAATAGTTGTTTTTATTTTTGCAACAAGACTGGTGGTGGGGGGGGGGAAAGTCTGAGGATTTACAGAGAAATAAAGCTGATTGAAAAAAAATCCTACCTCTCTAATATGATCAAAAAGATCTCTAGAGCGACAGCTGCATATACCAGCATTCTGCATTGCCCAATTTCTTTAATTTTCTTGGAACACTGTGCTCCCTTTTGGCCTGAGCTGCCTGAGAAGGCAGACTAACAACAGAGCAGGTATGAAACACATTTCCAAGAAAACCACTTGGTCTGCTGTTGACCTTTCAACAACAACAACAAAATCTTTTCTTAAAAGCAATCAACTTTCATTTGGCTGGTGGATTGAGTGGGTCACCACTGGCCTAAGGGCATGAGGACATCAACAGGGGCTGAAATTTCAGAAAGTGGCAGAGCTCTTGCCTCTGCACAAGTCACGGAGGCTGAAGGAGGCAGTTTGGGGCTTCTCTGTGTTCTGAAGACCGGGAGAGCAGAGCCTCCAACACAGTCATTTCTGAAGCATATCATAAAATGCAAACAGCACCCAGTTTTTTTCCCTTAAGTCAAGGGTTTATCTTAAATGTTAAAATTACTGCCAATATTGCACTTAGTGAAAGCTCAGAGAAAGAACCAGAGACATCGAGTACAAGCATCTTCCCCAAAGCCACATAAGATAGGGTCAGAACCCAGCTGCAGAGATTGCCTCCCATTTTCTGCCCATTTCCCACGTCCCACTGCCTTTATTTCAGCCTATAAGGCACAGAGCAGGACAAAATGGATGGATTACACAGCCTTTTCCCATTATGATTTTCAGGGTATAATTAGGGACAAGGTTCACAGAGCATGAGGGCTGCAGGACTGAAGTTCAAGTCTCTCCATCAGCACCTCCTCCTATTCCCGTACCCAGGGAGTGAGCATCTGGTTGTGCTGTTCCTCCAGAAGACAGCCAAACCCAGCCCTGGGTACAACCACACAGCCCACCACAGCCAGAGGAGGGCACAGCCCACATCCATTCTTGCACACAGCAAGCCTAATGAGGTAGGAATTGAAAATATGACACGTTATCACGTTGTGCAGTTACAGAGACTGTCACGAGACAGCTACTCAACACCGTGGAGAAATGGAAACTCCTAACCTTAAAGTATAAGGTGCTGATCACATCAATTATTTATTCCAGGGAGGTTGATGATGGCAGTTTCATTTGGATATTCACCAGATCAAGCATTGAGCACAACGTCCTCCACTTCACATCCCACATGGTTGCCACCAATGGCCCTCCATGCCTTTTCAAGACAATTCTAGACTCTCATTCAAACACATCATAAAAATAAAATGTCAGTAAAAAAAAGGCAACACGCAAGCCCTGGTCTATCCTTCTAGCCCATCTATCCCTGCATGTAAAGATCTCAGCACCAGGAATTTGTCACTCCAGAGAATACAACATCTCCTCTAGAGGACAAGGGGTCCAGATCTCACAACTTCACTAAGTCTATCAGATCCCCAGGGTTTTCAGTCTCTGATCAGCAGTGCTTGGTCAGACACACTAAGTCAATATAAATAAAAATCCCATGCAACATTAAGGAGAATTTTCAAGTTGCATCTCCAACGTTCCTTTTCAGGTGGTCCAAGACCTGACTTATGTCATGACCAGTGCTGTTTGTTTTCCTGTATCTCATTCAGGCTGAAAAACAATTATTTTCTTTTGCACGACAATAAGAAATGGCAGTTGATAAAACAGAGGACCTGCAGGTGTTTTTGCCTGTCACGCTGTTACCAGCACTGCACAGCACAAAGGCAGAGGGAGACAGGCAAGATGCGGAAAGGAACAAGTTAACAAGAGAGATGCCAGGTGACAGCCAACTGGAAAATGAGTATATGAAAGAGAAGAATTAGAGAAAGAAAATGCAAAGATAAGTGGAAGGTGCAGAAGTTAAAAAAGAGATGGGAACAAGACCTCTGGAAGGGAAAGACTGCAAAGAGTAATCTGAATTTAACCACAAAATTCCAGAAGGGATGCAGCAGGCAGATTCTTGCTCAAGAATTCATTACTTTTCCTGGGCTCATTCAGCAGAAGTGAGGCAGAGCCACAACCCCAGCACAGTTCTAGACAGCAAAGCAAATCCAAGGTTTTTTTTTCCAGAGGGACATCAAATTTGCTACAGAGAAAAAGTTTTTTTCCCCAAGATAAGCTATCAGTGAGGTCAGATCCTCTCCCTCCTTAACAAGCTGAAGCAATACCATGTCGTCCCCCTCAAGCAGAGTTCCTCTCTGCAGAGGAGGGGAGGAATAGGACAAGGCACGCATTCATCCCAGCCTACTTCTAACCTACTTCTCCTGGCAGTGGAATGACCAGAATGAGGAGTTTGGTCGTTGTCCAATCTATATTTTCTTGCAAAGCTAGCCACTAAAAGCCAGTCTGCTCAAAATATCTTTCAAGCCTGATATTCTCACCAAAACATCAAGCATACAAGATTTGAGGCACAGTGAGGCCAGGTTAGATGCCACCTCAGATTCAGAAGCTAGTTTGGCAACATATACATGAGCCTACATGCAAAGTGAGGAGAGCTGAGACTGAAAGGTGTCAGACCATACGGATGGGGACCCTCACACTGGGAAGGAGGTTGCATCTCATTCCAGCTGTCATGATACTCTGAATTGGACAAGTGAGACCACCCAGCGGCTCCACATAAGACACCAGGCTGTCCTGGTACCTTCCCTCCTCCCAGCCACAAGAGACTACAGAGAGGGGCAAAGCAGAAAGAGCAGAAGGCACCTGCAATTCAGATAAACTAGAAACAAAACCATAAAGTTAAGTCCAGATGGGGTTTGAATGTCTCCAGAGATGGAGACTCCACCACCTCTCTGGGCAGCCTCTGCCAGGGCTCTGGACCTTCACAGGAAAGAAGCTCCTCCTCATGTTTAGATGGAACTTCTTCTGATCAAGTCTGTGCCCTGAGAGATGTTTTTTTAGGCTCTTGACTTCACCAGTCTCTCCAGTACAGCACTCAGATGCCAGGTAGTGAACTTAGCAGCACCAGTACAAGAACATAAGTCAAATTAGGGGAGAATTGTTTGAGAACAAGAACATGCACCTGGAAAGGTATTGTGGTCTGACACTGCCTCAGGAATAGCTCAAGAGATAACAGAACTTATCTGGTCCAAGGCAAGTTTTCCCACTGAAACATAACCCATCTTGTGCAGAGGCCAAGCATCATCTTTCCTCTACACACACCTGAGACCTCCCTGTTCTGCTTTCAGTGCCTGTGTTCCTCTGACACCAAAAGAAGTTTACATACTTAATGTTGCAGTAGCTGCCAGAGGATGAAATAACATCCCAACAGCAGAATTACTACAAAGAACACATTCAAAATCCACGGAGAAGGCAAAGGTTGCTCAACAAAGGTCAAAATACCCTGGGATCACCCAAGTCATTCGGGTACAATGCGAGAGAAGGTAAGCAATACAAGCACAAAGAGTGTAGTATACTTTTTTTAAAAAAAAAAAGTATGTAGATATCCACAACAGACAGGAATAGGCTACTGTTTCTTCAGAGAACCTAGATAAAAGTCAGTGTCAACTTTCACCAAAATTGTATTTCCAGATAGAAAGAGGAGACATCATTTGTGACTATAATGTACCCTGGATAAAAACACCCAGCAGAAACAGTGGGCTTTGAAACCAAAGCAAGCTCTTGCTATCAACCACCCCCCTGAAAAACACAGGATGGTGCCAGGCAAAGAAAGAGACAAACACACTTGATAACACACAGATAAAAGTTTATTCCCAGCTCTTCAAGACAGGAAGTAGAGGAGGGACCTTTGGAGACTGAAAACAACCATAAATTATTAAACCTGTCAGAACTTAACCCTCTCTTTGAAGTTCATCAGAAAACCACATGGAGACACAAAGTCTTGGGGGAAAAAGATGAAGGGAAATCATCATCACCACCTGCCTCCAGCCAAGAGAAAAGCCCTACCACACCGTACTCCCAGTCTGTGGATCCAGTATGCAGACTGGAAGCATCCATCAGGCACGTGCAAAGAGCACATCTCCAGCAGAAAACAGGCTACAGCACAGAGACAACTCAGTGCAGGACAGATCTGTGAGACCCTGCAGCTGATTAGCTTAAGTACAGCAGCAGAGATTAACACAAGTAGATTGGATGTGCCAGCTTCAGGCCCAAGGCAGTCACAGAAATCCCTGCAGGGGGCTCTTGTGTATTTTGGGTTTTTAAGATTTGCCCAAGGAAAGTCAACTCAGCTCTCTCTGTAACTGCTGGTATAAAAATATCCCACCCTCTGTCAAACAATACATAGCTAAACTTTGTTATAGGTTGTGTCATACTCCTTTCAGTTGTGGTCTTAGGTCCATGGTCTGCATGTTTTAAGACAAGTAATAAAGTCCTCCAGGAAGGCAACGAAAAGCCAGCATGGCTAAGGAAGAATTTTTTAATTATTGCACACCATTAACTAACACTGATATTAAAAGGCATGGAAAAAAGGAAGAGGAAGAAGGAAATTAATTAAGAGGGGGATAGTATTTATCTTATTTTCTGAAAAGAAATGTTAATTTAGTGAGTGGGGCAGGTGAGGAGGAATCCAGCCAGATGAGCCAGAGTGGTCCTGTAACTACAGGTGGGCTGAATCAGTACAGCAGTGGGTACTGTTTACTTAAGACACTGAAACCACTCAGATTTGGGTATTTGTCTAAAGCACAGCTTTGAATTATTTCTAAAATAGCATTTTCCTCCATATTCAGTGGTAAGAACACAGATTAACAAGGGAATGTGGTTGTGCAGTACAGAAGTGCAAAGAAGCAGGCACCATACAAGCTGGAGGCTGAACCTCTCTGGAGCCAAGATAGCTCTGTCACTGTAGTTTATTTCCAAACCTTGCCTTCTCAAATGCTTTTCCAAAAGTAGTCCTATTTCTGTGCTCTTTTTAGAGCAAAACATGTTGCAATTCTGGTTACAACAACAATATCTGTACAAAGCATTAAGCTGATCTAAGCAGAGCATCATCAGGTAAACCACCCTCACTCTGAGCTACGTAACAGCCTTCCTACTCTCTGAATTTATTAAGGTGTTAACGAACCTTCTTTGCTGTATCTCTGAGCATAGAGAGATAGAGTTTTCAGGGGAGATTCCTCACAGGGGGAAAATATGCCTCATCGACAAATAGAAGAGATTGAAAAATCCCATCCCTTTAAATTCTGCCTCTACCCGAGGCCTACAATAGCAGAGAGAAATGATCTAATAAGGCAGATGTGATACCATTTCCATGTTCTCACTGATCTCGTTGCTCAAGTGTCTTCACCTCCCAGAGTTCTCCAAAACCCAGATAATCTATCCCACTGCCCTATCATTATTTTTCCCTAACATGTAGCCTGAATCTTCATGACATTTAAATCTATTACTGCCTGCCTTAGGGAGGGAAATATATTGAGCCCCCATTCCTCTGGCATGGTTATTTCAGGGTAGAGTTTACAATTTAAAGCTTTCTCTGCAGCTTCAGGTCTCCATTATACTCTGTTCTTTACTCTGTCCTGGATGCAGTGTCACTCTGTGCTGTCAAACAACGTTGGCAGTACAGCCTCATACAGCGAGAACAACAAAACTAACCCAAGTCAACCAACCAGGTAAGAACAGGCAACAAGAACCTGACAGAAGCAGCCAACTCCTGTGGTGAGTGATGGTCTGGCTGGATCAGTTTCTCCCCGGTTGTACACTCACACCGTACCATTGGAATCAGCAGTTTGAAGGAATAAGCACTTCCAGATTCATGCTGGCTTCTGCAGGTCTACAAAAGACAGTGGCATGGAAAAAGTCGTAAAGAAAGCATTGCTCCTGCTCTTTTCCTGCAGAAATGATAAGGAATAGGAACTGATAGAAAGGTCGAAACAATCAAGGAGATAAGTAGCCACGTGCACTGGAGCTGCGGATGAGAATGTCTTGGCACAGGACACCGTGGATGATAAAAATAAATGAGTTAAAAGAAGAAACTGGATGGAGACAAGGGAGAGCAACCCAAGGCTGATGCTTTGGTTTCAGCGAAGACTGTAGCTACAGGTCCCTAGAGGCAGAAAGGTGTTGTGGGGATGTACAACTATATACACACCCTGCTCTTTTGTTCTTGATACCTCTGTTCTCTGCTGCCACTAGAAACAGCACCTGAGCTGGGCCTCTGGTCCAATTGGGATAGCTCTTCCACACACTGGGACTTGGGAACAGCACAGCAGGGCAAACACATTAAGACATGTCTTTGACTGGATCCAGTGTCATCAAGCCACCCAAGTTTATTAGCCTGGTACTAGCAAGGTACCAGGTGCCAGCAGCAGTGGCACCAAAGGTGGCAGAGGAGCTGGTCCCAGAGGTACAGAAGGACACTTGAGCTTCAGGAGCGGGTGGGAACTGCAAGTTCATACTCAGCCCTTCAACCACATCCAAACAAACCACTGCAGCCCTGGGGGCTATTGCTAATTGCTATCCTCCCCTCTCTCATTATTGCCAGACCCTTCATCTTGGTTTTGAAAATCCTTTCCAATGAGGTTGGGGAATGTGATTTCAGCCTGTTCTCATGATAAAGAAAAAACAAAGCCAAACCCAGTTACCCCAAGCTGAATGCAGAGTTAATTACAGTCATACCTAACCAGGCTTAAAAAACAGTCTTTGTCCCCACATGAGAACAGTAAGTACATGTTCTTAAATCAGGCAAGTATTAGAAACATGCGTTGCAAGGGGCATCCTTCCTAGAAACAGGCATGTAAAGGTCTGGAGACAGAACAGCGCTACTTGAAAGGGGAAAAACCCTTTGAATCAGCTGAAGATTCATTGCTTTTTAAATAGGAACAGGATATAATATAATCTTGCCTGCTGACAGAAGACAAATGTAGACTTCCATCTTGAGAAAAACAACCCATACAATTGTTTTTAAGGAAAAAAAAAAAGTCAGTTGCAACAGGACACGGCTCTCCTAGAGGTTACACAATTAAAGGCATCGGAAGTTCATGAGGAATGAGCAACAGGAACAGTTTAACACCAGCACAGGGTTTTATCTCGCTCATCAACGAGATGCAACTCTTTGTGCTCCGAGGCGGTCAGACACAGACCCAGAGCTCCTGATGCAGGGTAAGGCCATCCCAACTGCACCAACAGCAGCAAAACTACCTCTACCCAAACCATCGGGTCCCCTGCCAGCTCCACTCCATTAACAAGCTGAAAACAGCTGAAGGCAGCCTTTATTTTCAAGGACAGGTAAAAGAAGGAGAGAGAGGAGGAGATATCAGCGATCAAAGAATCGGGTTAGGAAACTGGCAAAGAGGGCTACGAAGATGCTGAGGGGTGTGGAGCATCTCTCTGATAAGGAAAGGCTGAGGGACCCGGGTCTTTTTAGTCTGGAGAAGAGAAGACTGAGGGAGATCTGATCAGCACCTATAAATACTTCAAGGGTGGGTGTCAGGAGGATGGGGCCAGGCTTTTTTCAGTGGTGCCCAGTGACAGGACAAGAGGGAACGGGCACAAACTTGAACAGAAGAAGTTCCATCTCAACATGAGGAGGAACTTCCAGGGCTCTGCCACCCTCAGAGGAAAGAAGAGGCTGCCCAGAGAGGTGGTGGAGTCAGCTTACCATCTTGCTTTGGTAGGCCTGGAACAGCTTTCCCTGAGGCAGTGTGCCTGAACACTTAACATTTTGTACACTTGGTCAGCACCCTGAACACCATGTCCAGACTAAAGTATTTTATAAGAGCTTTTATACACTTTTTGCCTTTGAATACCGAGCAGGGCAGGCTATACACAGGAAGAAAATAGAACTAATAAATCAAGTTTGCCTGTGGGTTTAGAAATCAAGTAAACAGAACCATATATTGCCAGTGGCAACTCCAGTTCCAAGGCTAACCCCCTCTGCCTGTACTACTCACAGCACTGGCACAACATCGCAAGCACCAGGTTATCCAAGCACCAAGTTATCCAAGAGGAGCATGTGCTGCTTATTTTGCTCTTAATTTTAAGCAGATTCTGAATAGATTTTGAGAGAACATTAGTCACTTGCCTTGATCCTACACAAAACAACATTTTTTTGATGGAGAAACAGGAATGGGGACAGGTTCTTCTGAAAGGGATTCAATTCAAATTTGAAGATGCCATTAATCAACAAGGAGGTACTGCCATGGGAACCCTGATGATTTTACCATAGCCCTCAGAGGAAAAATGGCATGATCTTAAGGAAATTGCCCTGTAACTGAAAGAGAAATACACAGCTACTTCCAATGATTCTGACTCATGTAGGCTCCACTTCCACATCAGGCTCATGATGTTAACCAATCCATACAAATTTCCATTCGTTTTTAGGAAATCTGGCTGTCCTTGATGCCACTTTTTTATTCAGTGCTTTCCATCATCTGCCCTTGATATCTGGGCTACATTAGCCAGTACATGCCTAAGTACCTAACAGATATTTCAGCATCTCATCTACCCTGGGATCCTGATTAGTTTTGCAAAACAGACTTCCCTACTGTGCAAGAAAAGGCTAAAGTCTGAGCAAAGCAATGAGAGCCCCACTTCAAAGGAAGCTACTCCATGCATATGGGGGTGGTTAAAAATGCACAGACATGAAGATCCAAATCACCTACACTAGAGACTACTCAAACTGGTACCTTAGTGGACTACTTGCACAGCATCATCGTTATTCACATCATGCGAGTGGCTTGCTTTACACCAGGCTCATTTTAAGCACCAGAGCAGCAATTTTAATAGAATCATAGACTCACAGAATGGTCAGAGTTGGAAGGGGACTTCAAGATCATCAAGTTCCAACCCCCTGCCCTGGACAGGGACACCTCCCACCAAAGCAGGTTCCTCCAAGCCCCATCCAGCCTGGCCTTAAACACTTCCAGGGATGGAGCATCAACAACTTCCCTGGGCAACCTGTCCCAGTGCCTCACCACCCTCACACCAAAGAATTTCTTCCTAATATCTAATCTAAATCTCCTCTCTTCCAATTTAAAACCATTACCCCTTGTCCTATTGACACTTCCTGACAAAGAGTCAATTCAATTGAATTTCATTCAATATATATTAAAAAAAAAAAAGGTAAAGTGTGCTTAAATGCATTTAATATTCAGTTTCTTCTAACAGGCAACAAGGAAATTGAGAGCATAAATTACGAGTTGAAGAAGTTTCTTTTATTAAGGAGGAGTAAGCAAGTGCATCCCAGTAAACTGCAACCCGAACAGCAGCCCATTCCCACTACCCACACATCCTACTATATTATCCTCTCATTTGGAAACCTGTTTTCCCATTAGCCCCATAAAGGCCCCTCTAAAGAAGGGATTTAAAGAAAACCCCAAAACCAAACCACACAACAAAAAACGCCACGCAAGAGAAACCCAAACCCCTGCCCACTGCAGATTTTCAAGTATGTAAAGAGTCAGTGTGATACTGTAAGAATTTTTTTTTGTGCATAAACCCATATTCTGACTTGGGTTGATACCACAGCAGTTCCAACAGCTCCTGACACAACCACAGCACAACCCCAGCACCCTCCGCACGCAAACCCATTCTTACAATAAACATCAAAGGAAGAGGTGGTTTGGAGGTGGTAAAACTCCTTCACACAAAGCTATGCTTTTCAAATAAATAAGGGATCATTTCCTGCCCCCCTTGTCTGACAGAAGTCCTTAAGAAAAGGTAAATTTAGCAATTCTAGGCCAAAGCTATGGGTTTCTTGTTAAAATACATACACCAGCAACTGAGTTTCATCCTAAGATTTGAGTTTTTAAAAGCACATAATAAGCAAGCAGTTGTCCAAGGCATTTGATTTGTTTTCTTCTTAGGTTTTTTATGTCCTAGAATTCTTTAGTCTCCAACAAATAGAATTGGCTTAAAAAAAATCAAATCCTAAAAAGCTTCATTTATTTTTTCTTTTAAAGCTTTTTACAAATGAAGACAAGACAACACATTCCCACATTCAGAGGCAGTCTGGGATTCCTTCGGAGGGTGAATACCAAATCACATCAAGTTTAGGGAACTGTAATAGTTACTTTAGAGAGGCAAAAAAATCTAAATTGACTTAGGGTGATCTACTTCCACACGTCTGGATTGCATTTCCAGTATTTACACCATGGAGTAAGTTCTTTTTCAATGCTGTAGGACCAGAATAGCTCCTCGAGTTCTGCAGTGCACCTAAGTGAAACCCTAGGCTTCACAGAAAAAGAGGTTTTAGTTTTGAGCTCAAGAATATTGTGACTGGGAAAGAAAAAAACTCAACGTTCATTAGTTTAATGACATTCTGGAGCCAAATTTACTGTCAGCTGTTATGTAATCTCCCCTTTTGATTTCCCAAGGCAAGATGACATGTGCAGCCTGCCAAAGACAAACTTTCATATTATTTAACAGCTGGAATAATGTGTATGACAGGGATTGAAGGCAAAAGAGTAAATTAGCTTTTAAATGAAAAATAATAATGGGATAGAAGTTAACAATGGTCCCTGCCCGGCAGGGAAGTGTTGAGTTCTCCATGCTGAGTCACCAAAGAAAAAAGGTCAACAAGCAGAGCCCCCCTCTCAACCGACAGAGCACCAAGGAATTCTTGCCTTAATTACATGTGAACTGAATCAAGTTGGACAAATCTTTACAAATGAGACCTTCAACAAGAAAAAAAAAAAAAGGAAACTGAGAACTTGTAGTAAAAACAGCCGCTAGCAAGAGCTCCCTTGACATATCCGTATCGGAAAATATTACTATTGCCTCGAGACATCAAATCAAATATGCCCTCATTTGTTTTACAATAAATTTGGGAACTACAGGATGCAAAGCTCTGTCAGCACACAAGAATTTGACTCTGAAATTGCTCGGAGACTGTCAGGCTCACTCAGCCAAGTCAGACAACACTGAGAAAGATTCTGAATGTTGATAAGAAGTTTCTGCATTTCAAGATATCTGAATTGTAAACTTTTAAATATTTTGCTGTTCATAACCAAGTCACCCTCACAAACCAGCAGACCTTTAAAAGAACAATCAAGAAGGATGGGTGTATTTACCACGGCACTGCGGAACTAAATCCTTCTGCAAGTTCTTCTGGTGACTGTCACCATCACACTCGAGTACCACTTTGTGTTTGGTCTCTTAGGCTGGGGGTGTGATTTAAGATTAAAGTGAATAAACCCACTTAATTCTGGCTGCAATTTTTTTTCAGAACACTAAAGACTCATTAACCAGTAGTGCAGTAATGAACATTTGTGCCGTAACTTGTTGCCTAGGCAACAAGGGGCTGTATTTATCAAGCGTGAAATTAGGATTAGCAAGTAGCTCCTATGGAAATTAAGCAGAAGCTATTGTAGCACCGTAACTTCTCATCCAAATATGAACTGCCCTCCAAAAAGAGGGGTGTGTGAATCATAGAACCGTTGGAGTTGGAAGGGACCTTAAAGATCATCCAGTTCCAACCCCCCTGCCATGGGCAGGGACACCTCTCCCTAGAGCAGGTTGCTCCAAGCCCCATCCAGCCTGGCCTTAAACACCTCCCCATCTCACCTGTAGCCCCTTCAGATCCTGGAAGGCTGCTCCAAGGTCTCCCCGGAGCCTTCTCTTCTCCAGGCTGAACAGCCCCAGCTCTCTCAGCCTGTCCTCACAGCAGAGGTGCTCCATCCCTCTGATCATCTTGGTGGCCCTGCACTGGACCTGTTCCAACAGTTCGATGTCCCTTCTATGTTGAGGACTCCAGAACTGAACACAGTACTCCAGGTGGGATCCTTCCTCTGTGGCAGAGGTGAGTCAGCAGTAGCTCCAATCCAAGCCCTTACAGTCACAACCGCGTAAATTCAGCGGAAAAAATTAATTAGTAATTCCACAAGAATACACCAGAATTTAAACAGTACAGGAGGGTCAAAGTGAAGGTCTAGGGGGGAAGAGCTGGAAAGGACTCAGTTCCTGTAGGTTAGGACAATTAATCACACTTGCTCTATCTTCTTAATTTTCCCAATTGCCTGCTCCTAGCTGAAGCTGAACACGTGCCTCGCTTGAAGGCGTATCTCCAGGCAGTCTAGCAAGAGGATTAAAGTGTTTCAAACTAATTAGACATTGACATTCTTAGCTCTTTTCCAACAGGGAATCTTTGTGAACTTCCGCAGCAGAAGCCCTGCGCACAAGGGCCATTTCTCCATCAAAACAGAAGAAAAAGCTGAGCCTGCCCTGCTGAAAAATGTCATGGTTCTTCCCTGGCCCACCTCCAGGAGAATCAATGAAAAGCTCACACCAACTGTAAAATGACAGACCGCTCAATTTCATCACCCCTTCAAAGTTGATGTCCCATGCTTAATTCAAGACACAAACAGAGAAAGCTCCATCTCCTTGTGAGCCTTTCATGTGGGGCCAGTCTTTTCTCAGCGGTGCCCAGTGACTGGACAAGAGGGAATGGGCATGGACTTGAACATAAGAAGGTCCATCAAAACATGAGGAGGAACTTCATATGTGTAACAGGGTAAGTAAAGAGAGAGTGAAAACCAAAACAAATTAGTGACTTCAAAACCTTGGCAGAATAGTTAATTTTGCCAAGCCAGACCTGCTAGCTCTGCCTGATGAGATTAAAGAACACCCCATGACCAAGATTCATTAGAACATACTAGCTCCCCTGGGAAAGCTATTCCTCAGCCCCTGGAGCACCTTCTCATTACTAACCTGCTTGCAAAAAACCATGCAAAAGCCCCACAGCCCCAAAGACTCAAATTCCCCAAAGAAACAACACACAGGAACAGAGTCTGTAAAGCTGGACAAGTAGGCTTTCAAAATACCACAGTAATTTGAAAGACTGTGCACACACAACCAGATGTTGTGCATGAATACCACATACATCTTAACAGTCCTAGATATTCCTGGATGAAAACACTTTGCATTAAATTGTTAAAAACTTTGTTTCAAAGTTAATATATTCTGGTTGTGGCTGTCTCTCTACAGCCAGGAACCAGAATTGCAGGAACTGGTAGCTGCAAGAATCTCACTTTCCACCACCAGGTCTGGACTGGAGTGGCAGATAAACATCTGCATCAAACATCTTTACGAAGGTTATTTTTGGTTTCAGTAAGATGTATTATGCCAAGGTGAAGGTGAACAAAACAGAATTCAACTTGCAACATGACTGAAGTTCAGGTAAAACAGTTCGCTTGTCTGACAGAGAGGGGCTAAGAAGGGTTTCTCACATCTAAACCAAGAATTAAGACTGGCTTTAAGTTCCACCAAACACCCAAACACTTGCTTCTTGCAAATGAGTTCAGTCATACAGACAGACATGGAAGTGGAATACTGAGTGGCAGGGGTTGGTCTCTTCTCCCAAGTCACAGGCCATGGGACAAGAGGAAATGGCCTCAAGTTGCACCAGGGGAGGTTCAGGTTGGAGATGAGGAACAATTTGGACAGGGAAAGGGGTGTTAATCCTTGAAATGGGCTGCCCAGGGCAGGGGTTGAGGCACCATCCCTGGAGGGATTTAAAAGCCGGGTTGACCTAGTGCTTAGAGTCATGGTTTAGTGATGGTTTTTAATCAGAGCTCAGTTGATGATGAACTAGATCATCTTAAGTGTCCCTTCCAACCCAGACAACTCTGTGATTCTTTGAGTGCTGCACCAACAGCCTTGTGGTGACACAAGCAATGAACTCCGAGCAAGGTAGGTGTGTGTTCACAGCTCATTAACTCCTCTGGGGTAACTGCCTATATGGAAACTCTTACCTGGCAGAGCACACCAGGCAGCCAGCCCCGCTCCTGCTGAAGGGTCAAGCCCTGCTGCAATTAGCATGTTATTTATCCAGGAGGGTACCTGCCTGTGTAGGCCTGCCACGCAGCAACAGAAGCCAACGTTGCTCTTAGCGTAACAGCTCAGGGTAGCAAATACTGTAACACAAGCAAGATCAAACAGTTTTCATCCTGTTCAACAACTGTTTGGCTTTGCTTAGAGATGTGCCAGATATTCTTCTTTTTTTTTTTTTATTTAAAGAAGGCAGCAACAAAATGAACACTTTTCCACAGACTTTCTTGCTTAAGGAAATGCCAGCAGATGAAGCAGTTGCAAGCAAGATAATTGTCCACAGATGGCATGCACAGACAAGGAGAAGTGACACGACAGACTTCAGCCAGAACAGAACACGGTGACTACAGTAAGTTATAAAGATGCATTGGAAAGGACAGGAAGCAGCTATTACTGCTTCCATTGTGGATTCTTATTTAATTCTCATGTTTTCCTCCAGAAAAGCAGCAGTAATGAACAAACCACCCCTGCTCTCCACCTGCACTGCCATCACTGCCTTATTTAACAAGCAGTTTTCAACCAGAATAACACAGCAGAGTTATGCCAACAACTTCAGCACACCCAGAGTTGAGTGGTTTCTCTTTAGAAATAGCTGTAAGAGGTGAGATCAACAATCCCCCTACCCAGAACTTTTCTCCCCAGGGATGTTCCCTGGGCATCTGCCTGGGCATAAGAGCAGAGAGCAAGCTCTCAGCAGCCTTCCCAAGGATGCTCCTCCAGCCCCCAGCAGCTCAGTTCATGGGCCAGGGTGATGTGTGGCTATTAACATATTCACTCAGCCCACAACACTTCTCCTGTTTATTTTTGTAGCATACTCCAAGTGCTAAGAGCAAATGCACATTCAAATGTACGTTGTACACTAGCCACTGGCCAGGACAGGTCAAACACCTCCAAATGTAGACAGTTAAATAAGCAGAAATTAGAAGCAAGACTTGCAATAATTTCATTCAGTAAAGGCAATGACCACATCCATCAAGACTACCAAGAAGCATAAAGACAAATGCAAACAAGGATCACTCCAAAGACAGTCCACCAGGGTTTGCTCAGCAGGGCTGGCATCTTCATTTTTTTATTGAAGTATACTGTTTTATGATCTATTTTCATGGGACTCCTTTCTCTTAACCACAATAGTTATGCACAAATAATACACCAAAATATTCTTTAGCTACACCGTACTGAGAAGGATTGATTTGACTCCAAGATCCAAATCAGAATCTCATTAACTGAAGAGATAACACCAGTAAAAGCTAACAGGTGTTAAACAGTTTTGATCATTTCTTCCTCATCAGCAATATCACTCCCTGACAGCAATATACTCATTACAGAAGACCATAAAAATCTATTCTCTGTCGGGCTTGGGCTCCATCACATTGCAAAAACTATTAATCTAACTGCCTGTGATTGAGAGCAGCAATAAATTTACCTTTATTTTCAGGAAACATCAGCTTAAAAAAGGAAACAAATCCAGGCTCAACTTAAAACCACTGTTGGCCCCCTATACCTAGATGAGCTGTGGCAGAAACCTTCCACCACCATCTCTCCATCGTTTTCCTCCCTGGTGCCTGCACGACTAGCAAACTAGTCCCATTTCAACCACCCACCCTGCCATTCAGGCATCAGACAGGACTTAGATGTGCTTGGATTATGAGGTATTTGAAGCTGAAACACCACTGAGAAGTGCGTGCTGCTGGGCAGGGGGAAGGGAACGCAGGTAGGAGCACTGCCTGATGGCAGGAGGAAACGCTGGAAGCAAAGCCACGTTCCAAACATCAGGTAATGGCTTTCCTTATTTAGGTCAGGGGAATCATCTCAGTCACATATTGCGAGCCTGCTATTTTTGTACAGACCAGCTTTCACACTGAGCAAAGACACTCTGCTTCCTGGGTTTTGTTTTTTCAAAAATAATCCTGAAGAAGACACCGATGCCAATTCCAACACTTAAAGCCTTACACAGGTCAGACCATCTGTTTCTTAACTTGGAAGGGGAGGAGAGAAGATTGGACAAAAACACTTTCCCCCAGCCTTTTACATAAATCTAAAGCAGGCAAAGACCTTGCAATAAAACCCAAATTATCTAACGTACGTCTTCTGTGTTTCCTTCTATATCCCACTACAAAACACATTCAAAGAAAGGAAATTAGCAATAATGAAAGTGCCTCAAGAATTTGGCCGAGAAAATTACTTCTCAAAAGCCAACTTATGATTCAGTTTTCATTAACTCTACAAAATTAGTTTGTCAAGGTTGGGGTAGTTTTTTCCATTGTTAGGCAGGTACTGGGAGAGTTCCCAGCAGCAATCAAAAGAGCAAGAGGAGGGGAGGAGGGAACCTGCTGGGAAGAAGAGCCAGCCTAGCACCACCCTTTAGTCTTCTTGTGTCCCTCAAAACCGAAGTCTAGCACAGTTTTCCACAGACCACTCACAAAACACGGTCCAAGAGAAAAAGATACCACTTTTCTCATGAGGAAAGGACAGCCAGCAAAGGATAGTAGTGCTCTTCTCCCAACAGCAGCTCCTTTTTTTCAGACATTAACACCACCTGCATTAAAATAATTGCTCTCGTTTTCACACAATTCATGACCAAGGAATTACAAAAAGCAGTTGTCCTCTCTTTGGGTTGTTTGGTTGGACTTTTTCCTCTCTTTTTTGTTGATGAATCACCATGAGAGATGATTTCATCCCTCTACTCTGCTCTCCTGAGACTTCACCTGGAGTGCTGTGTCCAACTTCGGAGTCCTCAGCACCAGAAGCACATGGACCTGTTAGAACAGGTCCAGCAGAGGGACACAAAGATGATCTGAGGGTTGGAGCACCTCTGCTATGAAGACAGGCTGAGAGAGCTGGGGGCATTCAGCCTGGAGAAGAGAAGGCTCCAGGGAGACCTTATAACAGCCTTCCAGGATCTGAAGGGGCTACAGGTGAGATGGGGAGGGACTGTTTGTCAGGGACCACAGTGATAGGTCAAAGGGTAATGGTTTTAAGTTGAAAGAGGGGAGATTTAGATTGAACATTAGCAAGAAATTCTTTGCTGTGAGGGTGGCGAGACCCTGGAACAGGTTGCCCAGAGAAGCTGTGGCTGCCCCATCCCTGGAGGGGTTCAAGGCCAGGCTGGATGGGGCTTGGAGNGAGATGGGGAGGGACTGTTTGTCAGGGACCACAGTGATAGGTCAAAGGGTAATGGTTTTAAGTTGAAAGAGGGGAGATTTAGATTGAACATTAGCAAGAAATTCTTTGCTGTGAGGGTGGCGAGACCCTGGAACAGGTTGCCCAGAGAAGCTGTGGCTGCCCCATCCCTGGAGGGGTTCAAGGCCAGGCTGGACGGGGCTTGGAGCAACCTGCTCTGGTGGGAGGTGTCCCTGCCCAGGGCAGGGGATTGGAACTGGATGATCTTTATGGTCCCTTCCAACTCTAACCATTCTATGATTCTAGTAATCCAGGCATATTCATCTCACATGGACAGAGACCACTTCCACAGCAGAAATCCAGATATCCCATCATCTGTACTAGCTCTCCAGCCCGAGTCCCTAGTGTCCACTCTCTTGCTCAACCACAACTGCAACAGGGGGCTGTCAAGAGCCTTTGAAGACCCCTGGTATATAAGGATCTTTTTCCTTTGAGTGGTGAGCAAGCTCATCCCACATTAAATAGGAAAACCCAAGGTCCACTGATTAAAAAGGAAGATTTGCTGTCAACTTTGATAGGAAGAGAATTTCATTTGCTCTCCTGGTCAGGTACTCTGCGTGTAGAAAATCAGGAAAACAGCACTAGAAAAAAAGCCAGCACCAGTGACACTGAGCTGGTAAGACTGTCCTGTGTAAACACTTTCTTCTGCTCCCTCACTGCAGATTCAAGTCAAATAATTTTAAGAGTATTTATAAGATCTTAAAAGCAGGGTCTTCTGAAAAGTGGCCTCTCAAAGTCCTTGCTTCAGACTCATTCAAACCACCGTATTTAAAACCAGATTGCTTAGAAAGCAAACGAGCTGGCTGTTTTTCCCACAGTTTTACAGGCTGCTATGCAGGAACTCAATAGCATCTAGGAGGTTAAAAACATGTTTTCCATACACTTCTCTGCAACAACAATGAGGGCAGTGCAGAGCTAACCCAGGGCTGAACAGCAAAACAGTCATATCTGCAAACGTGCACATTCTTGGCCATAGCTGTTTACAGGTTTGTGATTCATAATTAATACCCCCAATGAAAACAACTACTCGTGTCTGAAAGCCCTAAAGCCACAACGAGCTAATTACTAATAAAAGCTCTACAGTGCTGGTTAAGCTGTGGGAATGTAACCAGGCATAGCAAATAGTGCAATGGTGAGCACAGCTTAAACACTCCGGGTACTTTGTGATAAACCAGCTAGAGTTCTGCCCCTTCCTGTTTCCTTTCCCCAGGAAAATAGAACACCTTGCTCACCAACACAACACGTGAGTGGGAAGACAACAGCCCAAGCAGGAAAACCAAAATAAATTAAAAAAGCCCCCAATAATAACCCCACAGGCAGGTTTCTCACCAGGAGGTTGGGGAGCTTCAGAGCAGTCCATCACCTGAACCCCGTTGGCAGCAGCCTGAGCTGAGCCAGCACAGTCACCACGCAGAAGCCACATCAGACCTGATTCTCTCTCCACGATGCCCTGGGCACACAATACCATGTGTCTTGCAAAGCAGATGCTTGGTCTAAACGTTGAGTTTTCCAGGAAAAACTGACAAGTTGTTTTTAGACCTGCATATTACCTTTTATTGTTTTTAAAAGGACAGTTAAAGTCCATCTTCCAGTGGCAGATAAGAGAAGGCTCCAGGGAGACCTGAGAGCAGCCTTCCAGGATCTGAAGGGAGCCTACAGGAGAGCTGGGGAGGGACTCTTGGTCAGCAATTTAGTGACAGGACGAGGGGGAATGGTTTTAAACTGGAAGAGGGGAGATTTAGATGAGATATTAGGAAGAAGATCTTTGCTGTGAGGGTGGTGAGGCACTGGAACAGGTTGCCCAGGGAAGTTGTTGATGCCCCATCCCTGGAAGTGTTTAAGGCCAGGCTGGATGGGGCTTGGAGCAACCTGCTCTAGGGAGAGGTGTCCCTGCCCATGGCAGGGGGTTGGAACTTGATGATCTCTTCCCTTCCAACTCTAATCATTCTATGATTCTATAAGCCATCCTAGCAGCACCAGGCATGCAACAAAGACCTCTAGAGATATTTTTCAGCAGTTTCTCTTGCACACCTCAGGTACAAGCAGATAGTACAGTTAATGTCCTGCAAGAAAAACTTGCTCACATGGCCTCTTGGGTTTAAAAAAATAAAATACCAAGCAACCAGCTAGAACACTGCTTAATTACCTGAGACTTCTCCTTAATGGACGTGACAAGATTAGGGACTGCATTTCCCAGGAATGAGAAGCAAGTTTAGCTGCTGTCTGTACGCTGGGGAAGTCTACTCCTCTCAGGCTGCCACTGGGACCAGTCAGCCAAGCAGCTCTGTGGCCTGCCTTGCTGGAAGCTCAGCACACACAACTGGAACATAATTTGGTTTATAAAGACCAGTATGGGTAAGAGTTTCAATGCAAAGTCTGCAGCAACAAATATCAGCTGTCTTTGTGTTATGGCACAGTCAATCTACAATGAGAAAAACACAACGTCTGGATCATCTCCCACTTGGGCTCCTCTTTTAAGCAACTTCGGCACCAAGATAAGAGAAGGGGAACACACACTCATGTGCAGGGATAGCAGAGTATTCCTGTCAAGCCGTCAGTGTCAGGACAGGCTTCACTGAGAGCACATCCCCGCAGTAGAGCTCTGCTTAACCCAGCTACCAATTAGCAGTTACATTAACAGAGATGTTCCAGCCCATGAGGAGATGATTATTCCTGTTAGATCATACCAAGAGCAATTGTGTCAATTAACGATGAGGCTGACTGGAGGTATTTGTTCTGAAATTTGGATTTACAAGGTCAGGACAATGCTCTATTAGCACCAAATCCCAGAGGTCTTCTTTACTTCTCTGCTGACTTGTGTCTGACCACTGCCAAGCTGGAAAGCTCCAGCGCTCCTCTGGAGTCCAACTGGTACTTCAGTGCTGATGCCAACTGTTTGGTGGATGAAGAAAAGGACTCAGGAAATATCACCAACCATGACTCTCTGCAAAATTCAAAGAATTCACAAGAACAAGCTGCTGCATTCGGACATACAACAGGGACAACAGGCCAGACACAAGCAGTGAACATTGTTAAAAACAAATCCTTAAGCACAATGTAGACAGAGTGACTTTGATAAATCCCCTCTTTTGGAAGAATAACCATTTCTGACCTCCCGTCCACCAAAACTTTAAAAGAAAACAAAAAGTGAAGAAGTCCCAATCAATAACCACTGCTTCGTGAAGAAGAGCTGCTTTAAGTGTGTCAGAACATGCACATGTAAACATGTTCTGTGAGTTGGGCTATGAAAACAGCATAAGCTTGGACAATCAAAGCAGAAGTTGCCCCTACAGCTATGTCAGTTATGACTAGAGGGCCTCCTAGCACAACTAGCTATGAGTGTAACCAGATCTAATTCTCTACCAAAGGAGAAATTTGTGGGAATGAAGGCCAACAAGCAGGTGGAATCTCATGACTAAGAAAAGAGCATGGTTACCTTCCCTTCTGTGTAAGGCTTAAATCCACACAAGCCTGTTGCCCATTAACCAATGAAAAAAGTGGTTTTATTTCTCAGGAGCACAAGTTTCACAAGCTCTTTACAGGAAATGAGGATGTCCACAGCAGAAGGCAACAGAGCATTTTGACACAGCTCCCACACCAATTGTATTTAGAACATCAGGAGTGAAACCAGTCCAGAAGCATCAAGGTGGAGATTCATCACCTCCTTTATCTTGTGGGCAATCTTAAAATAAGATCAGTATTGATTTTGTTGTCAAGTTAGACAAAAATTCAGACCATCTCCATGCTCCTAAGCAAGAGAGGCCAGAAGAGCCAGTCTCCAAGCTGCTAGAAATACAACTACTTGTTCCAGGACACGCTTCTGTCACAGCAGATTTTCAGCCCTGATGGAAAAGTACATGAGGAGATTTGCTGTACTTGTGTCCAGAAAGGCATGAAATACGCTTTCTTATTTGATGTGGGATATCAAAGCAGGGTTAATTTGCAAGTTGCCCCCACAGAATATGACCGTGATCATGACCTCAGCCCAGTCTTAAACATGAGCACATGTGCATGACTGACATAATTCCCTCCAACTGGTTTAAATGAGCAGAAAAGCTGAAGCAGAGGGAAATTTCCCTAATTCCAAGGCATTGCAAATAGATCCAAGCCTTAATATGTTCTTCAGCACTTTTTGTCTCTTCAGTACTGACCTTCCCATTGAAGCATCACAGCAAGTTGGAAGAACTGCTGGAGACAAGCTGTTAAATCATTTGAAGAACATCCTACCAAGTGAAGTACACAAGGTTTCACCCTCTCCCACCTTCATGCTCAGTAACAGTTTGCAGGCAGTGTTTCACTGTGCAAAGCCAGAGCAAAGCCACAAAGACATCTTCCAGGATAAAGAGAAGAAATAAATAGTTAAAGAGGGTCAGTTTTCCCTGCTTATCCCTCATCAATAATCATTCTGTAAGTTAAGGAGATGCACCCTTAACCTGCAGAGTTGACTGCCAGACCTTTTCCACCCTAAGCTCCAAGAGAAGCAATTGCATTCAAACCCTGAATTCCTCTGTTTTAAGTGGAGTATAGAGGCTATAAACAAACATGAATATATCAGTTTTATCTGATGATTTACAGAAATCATGCCTGAGTCATCCCTGCGGAACTCAGTGTCAGCATCTATGTTATCAGCGTCGAACTTGCAAAATAAGGACACTAGAGTCAGTGGGGTCAGTCCTTCCAAAGCAGATTGCCAAGATGCTTGCTTTGTAGCACGGTAAAGATTTAATAGGTGTGCTTCTTCCTACCTTTAGGCAAGGTACCTACAACGTTACACCATTTTATAGCCACCAAAGATTTTTTTAGCAATGACCAGTCAGAGAACAGGATTCCAAGTATTTGCCATTGCAGAGGGACAAGCACCTTTTTCCACATCAGCAGCTTCTTGCTCAGGTTCAAAGTCATTTCTAAACACTTCTCACATCCATCACTTGCTGAGAAAGAGGCAAGCTGTACGCTAAGCCTTCACTTTGCAACTCAGCTGCTGAAGTCATGTCAAAAACTACTTGCACTGGACAGGATGCAAAGATGCAAAACGCACTTTCACCCTCATTTAGACCCTGCAGAGGTCAGCATCTAAGGAAGCAGCGTCAACTGATATCGTTATCACATAATTATACACAGAACACAATAACCTGAAGCTCTGGAACAAGAGACAATCTTGCAAATAAGAAAAGAAAAACAAAAGGAGATCCCCGGAGCAACAGCAGACACTGCAGTACCACAGCCACTTCAACGGACATGATTTCAATGGATGTGGTCCAGTTGACCAATGGAAATGGTATAAAGTTGCAGCAGGGGGGGAGTTAGACTGAATATTAAGAAAAATTACTTTACAGAACAAATGGTCAGGCACTGAAACATCCTGCCCAGGGTGGTGGTGGAGTCCCATCCCTGGTTTAAGAACCGTGTAGATGTGGCACTTCAGGGCATGCTCTAGTGGCCAAAACGATAGGGTGTGGGTTGTGGTTTTGTGTATGGTTGGACTTGGTGATCTCAGAGGCTCTTTCCATCTGTGACAATTCTGTGACATGTAGTTAGAACTTAACATGCTTGCCTGGGTGCCAGTTTTTGTCACCTTTGCCAACCAAAACCCTGAGGCTTGACCTCCTACCATTCTGACCAGACCCACAAGCTGGGAGAACAAGGGACGACATCAGAGCTGTGCAGGGACTGCTGCTGGGAAAGGGACACTTGATGCCAATGGCTATGGGGAAAAGATAAAATGGTTATCCCTGACAACAGGCTTTAAACCAACTCCCATGTTCTCTACATGCATAATTTGCTTGATATGTTTCCAAGTAAAACTCATTCCAATATAGGACAGGAGAAGCACTCTCCATAGGGTAATTTCAGGTAAGCACCCCTAGATAGCCAGCTAGCCAAGTAAATCAAGGAATACGACACATCCAACACAGAAGCAGCTTCCAACAGTGCTTAAGTAGAATGAATTTTAGAGCACATTTGTTCAGAACAAAGGAGAAGGAACAGTTCAATGAGAGATTTAGTTTATGCACCTCTTTCAATTCCAGGTACACCGGTACCACAGTGAAGGCGACGGGCAGTCTGGGGGCAGAACGGTTACTCAACACTAGCCTCTGGGGATCACCAAAGAGAAGAATGAAGCCACACAAGGCCAGAGCTGCTTAGATCTCTCCACAGAGAAGAGGAAAGGTGTGTCAACACAACCTGACAAGTACACAGACAGCTGACAAGGACAAACAATACAAGAACGGACACCGGATCTCCATGGACTGCCAGAAGAAGATAGAATGGGCTCCAGCTACACCCAGGTCAGTGCTATCCGGCAGGAGCCAAGGAAGGTTCAGACATCAAGATAATCTCACCACTGCCTTAAAAGGAATGGAATTAATGACCACCAGCATGAAGACCATAGCTTTTTGAAAGGTCAAACACATGCTTCCTGCCAAGTAACAGACCCTGCCCTCTAAGTGACATCAACAGCATCAAACGAAGCTTCCCACTAGTCTTTCTCCACTGTAACAAGCCCCAGTTCCCACGGGGTTCTCAACTCAAAGACGCTCAAAGACGCAAAGTGATACACAAGATGACATCTCCCATCCACCCTGGAAGGTCAACTAAACTTACACTAGCCACCAACACGAAATAAGAAGAGAACACTCTCCTCAGTGTTGCTACATGGCCCATCAGCCTTAGAAGCATTTGGTTCCTTCCCAGCAACACAAGGAGGAACCACTGGTGTACAGTTCCTTTAACTCTTGATAGTCCTCTGCACTACTGTTGAGTCACAGACAAAATAACAGCACAGACTGAAATAAAGAAGAGGAAAAAGGTAGCTGCTCTCATTTCACCTTAAATCACATTGTTCTTCTGTACTAGCCTAAGAAAAGACTTATTTGGGTTAGGTACTTAATTTTCCTGCCATATTACGGTACCCACCTCAACTCACTGCAACTGCTGAATCTGCAGGCTCAGAGCTGTGAACGTGTCCACCTGAAGGACATCCTTGACCTCTAGGACAATTTGCCACAACACAGCAGCCTTTGCATCGTGGCTTTGGGTGCTTACTGGATACGTGCCTATTCAGAAAAGCGTTTTGCTTACCCAGCAAAGTACCTTTATGGAAGTATCTTGAAGGACAATGAATAAGCTGGATTTCTGCCTGAACCAGCAAGTCCTTCTGCAGGCCATGGTTCCCACAGACCATTTCTCTGCACTAAGAGGACCAGCAAAGAGCAGACACACGTGACTGGGAGCATCAGGTACCACACTAGACACTGGCAGCCCTTGAAAAAGACAGCTTGAATGGCCATTAAAAGTGAACAAGTCTAATGTGTGCCTTTAAAAGAATCACTGAAGCTAAATAACAAAGGTGGAGATACCATGGTAGGTTTTGTGCTCCCTTATCTAGTCTTAGAAAGAGGGAGGGAAGTGAATTAGATGAGAATCTTATTCCAAGAGTCTCTTAATGCTGCTTAAAGAAAAAAATTAGAGGCAACATAAGCATTTTCAGACATCTTGAGGAACGTCCATCTGACTCAAACTCTTCTAGTGTGAATTACCCAACTGGACTGATTACATTCAACTTCTGACAGGGTTTGACAGAACTGTGAGAGGCAGTGGATTAGATATTTTAGGTTAAATGCTGCATTTGATTTGGCATTACAATCCACACCAGCCTTTCCAGACATCTAAACTATGTAGAAAAGAACAGCCCAGCACACACAAACCTTTCTTACGTGTTTTCATTGACCTTCTCAAAACTGTGACATTTGTGGTCTGCAAAGTCACAGCAAACCACAAGCAAACCCAAGCAGCTCCATGGTGCTCTGCACAACTGGAGATCCAGCTCTCTCAAAATCTATCTGAACACATTACAACGCTTTTCCCATGTGACAATCCATGTGTCACCCTGCAGGTGGAGGTCACATAGTCCCAGCAAAGTCAGCATCGTGTAAGGCTACCCCAAGGGCTGTGAGCCCCTTGCAGGTGGCATGCTGCAGCAACACTGTGGAAGATTTGCTTCTACCGTGGTGAAGAATCAGCAGCAAGACCACAGTTGCTCAGAGTACTGGTTTTGTTGATGGGAGACTATCCCCATTTTAAAGAAACAAGACAACTCCTGCCTTTGCTTTTGTATTTTTCACAGACACAAAGATTTTAAAGTCAAAAATTGCTATAAAGAACCATAGGCATCAGAACCGGAAAAAGCACTGGGATGAGAATATCGTTCTGAAGGAACTTAAATAGAACCAGTACACAACCCGTGCAAGTATCAAGCCTAGTTATTTATCTTTAAACCCCACATTTTCAGTAACTGCACCCATTCTCTAGCCTGTAAAAACAGACAGGTTCCTCAGGATAACAGGTTCTGTCTATTTTAGATAATAGTTTATCAAACCAGATTGTGTTTGCATCCTCATAGGATATCCCCTGATCTCTCCCAATCTAGATTCTCCAGAAGAACTGTGACACACAACAGCAAAAAGCACTTGTTCTGACTGATTGAACTCTGAAGTCCAGAGACAATACCCAACGAAACAGAAAAATGCCTCTGCAGACCAGAGAGACTGCAAGGAGGGACCAGAGCTCACAAGTTCAGTGGCATCAACGAGGACACAGAAGGTAATGACACACTTTTACCTTATTTCATTGCAAATTCATTTCATCAACTAAACCCGGAGTGCAGGAAAAGAAGACAGACAGTAAGAGAGAAGTTGGGGTGGAAAAGAGATGCACCAGAGGAACATTACACCTTGTCTGACTACCAAGCCTGAGTTTCCTTTATCGTCCAGAGAGGCTGTCAACCTTCTCCTTCTATGTGGCTATGAAGGGATGGAAAATATTGAATGCATCACTGTAATTAGAGAGCATGTGATAGAGTTACCTCCACCATGACTGGCCTGTGGAGACACACAAGGTAGGCCTTCAACACAAAGACTGTCTCCTCTTCTTAGCATAGGCATACCAGGAGATAGACACCTACTCATTTCCTTCCTTTCACACCAGAAAGGCTCAGTAGATGTCTTACCACCATAACTCAATAAGTCATAAACCAAACCAAATGCACCAAATCTCTTTCCCCACTCTCAAGCTTCAAAATTATTTTGATTTAGAAAGTTATTCGTAACAAATTGTAGAAGTCACTTTGAAACCCCAAGGCTCTAAGCACACAGTTACTACACCAGCCATTTGGAGGATTAAGGCATGCAAGCACATCCAGACTGAACTCTCAAAATCCCTGCAAGAGCCTCTGTTCACAAGCAACCAGAAGCACAGCATCTAAATAATTTGGATAAATCCTCCATCGCTGTGTGAACAAAGCCAGCTATCTTAGTTTCAGCTGTGTGCTCTGCTTGGCTCTACAGCAGCAACATCTCTGCATTCAGGATGCCTGAACTATGAAAAAGAATCCATCAGCCTTGAACCAAAGCCTGTTTTTTTCATCAGTTTCTAATTAATGACTACACATAAAACAGATGGAGAGCAGCTTTTATCTTCATGGGGTGTTGGTCCCCCTCTGGTGAAGGCAGCATCAAAAAATTACTTTGATAAGCTAACTGAACAGACAGGGTCCTGGGAGGCACAGTAGGATCTCTTCCCACCAGAGGTCTTCCAACTGGATTAGAAGGACCAAGCACCACCAAAGCAGGCCAGAACACCATCAGCCTAACACAGAGGATACACACATGCACGCATTGTCTTCTGCTCATGGACTAGTGAGTCCAAAGCCCATTTCAACAGTTATGCTGGCTTCAGATGTCTCAAAACAGATATCTGGCAATTATCTGGAACAGTGGAAGCTCTAAGTAGGCTTTATGTTGAGTCACAGCACTTAACTGATGTCTCAAGTTTTCAATTTAGTGAAGGTAAGCAGAGATTGTCTAAATAGAGGTCACGTTCTTTAAAAATCTTTCCAGCTCATGTTTAGGATGAAAATTAAAACAAAGTCTATATGAAACACGATGCACCAAGAAAACCAGGTGATGCCTTCCCCTCTCCTTCAGTCCAGGAAGGAAGTTGAGTGACTATGAGCTGAAATATTGTCAATACATTTAGTAAGTCCACCAGCTAAGACAAGACAGTCTTCAAGACACAGATTATTTCTAAGACAATTCAAAATTCTCACTCCTGCGTGATTCACTTCTCCTGTAGGTCTGATCAGATCACAACATTCAGCATCACTATCAAACCACACACCAGATTCCAGTCCCAAAGTCCAGCTGGTTTCAACTTCTGTGTTAAACATGCATTGTTCAAGGTGAAGCCGTCACAGAACCTCCCAGCCTTATAGGAAGTTCTGCTTCATTTGACGATTAGCAACATCTTGCAGCCTACCAGGTCCAGAAAGTCAACACAGGTTAAGTGTAGCTTAACCACAAGATCTGTTTTGTCCTTGCAGCTCATTAATGGGTCTGCCCTCAGCTGGAAACCTGGTTACAAACCTAAAAATCAAAGCCAAGACTGACGGCTTGACATATCAAAAAAAAGCATAGAAAAATAGAATGGTCAGAGTTGGAAGGGACCTTAAAGACCATCAAGTTCCAACCCCCCTGCCATGGGCAGGGACACCTCTCCCTAGAGCAGGTTGCTCCAAGCCCCATCCAGCCTGGCCTTAAACACTTCCAGGGATGGGGCATCAACAACTTCCCTGACTTTGCCCATCATTTCCTACACACCAGTTTCATAAATCATCCTCTATGTTGTGCAAAACATCTTCTAGAGGAATCCAAAACAATGCCTTAAATGTGTTACATTCAGGCACCAACATCCGTGACACCCTTTGTTGTAATTTCATTATTACAAATCAGACATCTGCAGGCACAAACAGCTGCATTCTGGCCATCTACAGAAGCCACTGCTAATTACAAGCTTTTGAGTAGCTATGTGACAGTAACTCTGTCTGCTTTTAGATCCCACCTCCTCACAACCTAAAGTTTTATGCAATAATATTCTTGATCATTTTTTTTTCCCCTGAGAACTTCAGGACACTCTACATTTGTGCTGCAGTCAAACTGTTGTCCACGACTGGTAAAGCAAAAAGTTGATTGGGAGGAGGATTTCTTATTCCATCCTTTTTTGAACACCTGCAGTAAGGCTATTTTGGGAAGGGGGGGGGGAAAAAGACAAAAAAAACCCCAAACAACCAGAGTGACACAGTTAGTTTCTCAGATTTCAAGTAAGTCCCTTCTTGTACTGTGGCTCCTATTTCTCAGATTCTGTCCTGGTTGTTCAAACTGACCCCTCGCAGAGAGGCAGCCTCCCAAGTCCTGAGCACTCAACATTTCTTGAAAACCTGGAACATTTACTGGCATGTTGGACTACCAGAGACAACCAAAAGATGTCACTTGCCAAAACCTTGGTCTCCATCTTCCTACACATTCATAATGCTCTGTACATCTCATGGTTTCTTAAATATGCCCCAATTGCTTCCATACTCTATCACCTCACCTCTCGTTAGATTGCATTACTCTTTCTACAACACAAAATCTGACAGATTAAAATGATTTGTATCTCATTTCCCTCTCCTCGAGGGATAATACATCTGCCAGTTCACCGCAACAGTTTGAATAATTCATCTAACAGTATAACACCGCCTTGGTAATGTTAGCAAACAAGAGAAAGACTTGTGTTTTCCAGAAGAGCTTCTTTATGAACAGAACATACAGAGCTGAGCCAAACCTTCTCCACAAGCACCTTAAATCTTTTATGACAGACACATTTCTTATTCACTTGCAAAATTCAAAAAAAGGAGTGAATTTTACTCCAAGATGACAGGAATAAAAAAAGCCACTAGAAATCTTTTAGTGAAGCACTAAGCTCATGACATATTTTTAGGACATCAGAAATCCTATGCTAGGACTTCAATTAAGTCATTAGTGGAGGGTGGGGGAAGAGAGAAAAGAAAAAAAATACCCACTAACCTCAGTGCACTATTTGTCTAACCCTGATCCTTCACAGTACAGGGCACTGACTGCTTTGGCATCTTATTTCCCAAGAGGGAAAGCAATGGGAGGAAAAATTGATTTGCTCTGTCATGCACAAGAAAGCAACTGCTCATCTCGGGCAATCACATTTTATTATCCTCTATCAAAGTGTAACACTGCATTTTCAGCATGAAGAAAACCTTTAAAGATCCTGGAGGCTCAAGTCTTTGGTAGTGGTATGTTTAAGCGTTCAATTTAAGCCACAAAAGGACAACAAACAAGGCAATTAAAGCATTTTGGAAATTGCAAAGCACCTCCCCTCGGATAGAAGTAACATTTCAGGGTCAGACTACGATGTCTCACAGTGTTATCATTTGAAGAGGACAAAGCAAGGACCATCCAAGTCCTCAGAGGGAATTCTCTCCCCTGACTACATACAAGACCTGGACCTGGGCTAACACCCCCAAAAACATCTTAGTAGCAAACCCACCTCAGGATGCACTGCTGCCTTCAAAGTCTGCAAGAATCAGGTACCTGAAGATTGTGTGTATTTGGAGCCAAGTAACATTTCAGAGAGCTTCCTCCCCTCCCCATCCATCCTCATTCTCTGGCAGGGCATCTGTTGTTGAATCTTTTTAGGCTAAGATCAGTGCTTTACCATAGGTAGCAGACAGGTATCACAGGCACCGCAGGAGGCAATGCAGAGGTGTAGCAGAGTAAGATGCAGCAAAGTATAACCCAGAGTACGATGTTAGCCACCAAAAACCAGCAGGGGTAACATCAGGCCTCACTTCTTGCATGAGGAAGAGATCTGGCAATTGTCTCATGACTTCCAAACATGCCACATGCACAAAAGGAGGACAGTACCAGCATCAGACACACAAGATTAAGTCTGCTGAGAACTTAGACATGCCCAAACCTCTAGTTACAAACCTTCTCTCATCACCTTATGGAGGATGCAATCGAGGTTATGCTGCAGGACACAGACATCTCCATCCCACCCCTCCTCCCAGGGCCTGACTCTCAGAACACGCTCTGGCTGTGCTGCTGATGCAAAGAGCTAAGGAAAGGAACACTCTGCCACACTCACCTGATTGTCACACTTTGGGACCTTCACCAGGTCTCTGCCCTGCCTAAACCCTCTATCTGCCAGCTCTCCATAACCTAAATTGAAGCAGCCTGCCTGGAGTTAACAAAGCTTTTGACCAGCTTAGATACAGTCTGGGCTGTTACATCTCCTCATTCCAGAATATTTCCATGACATTGAGTTATTTCTGCTCCTAACCATGAAAATAAATATGGGGCTGATCTCATTAAAATCTCCCAGAGCCTTTGATGTAATTTTAATATATTACCACAATTCTGCTCCGACAGCTCTCTGGGGCTGAAGTGACACAGTTTTCCGACTGCTCTACCCAAAGCAGCCTGTGACACAGGTCGGCGTGAGTCAGCCTCTCCCTCTGCACCGCTCAGCTAATAGAGGAAACAAAGCAAAGCTGCCTCTTTTTTAGCACTGTAATTCTCAACATAGTCTTCTCTACTTAATATTGACTGTTTCCCCTATTGAGGAATTAGAGTTGCAGGTGCTTTACCAAGTAGATGGCTATGCAGGAGCTAAACCCTGCTGCTGAAGGGCTCTTTGGCAGCTCCTTCCAGTGCCCTTCTCCTGCGCTCCTTCTCACCCCCGCTACAACTCTCAAAAGCATCAGTCACCCCCTTCCCCAAGAGGGGAAAAACGGGACCACAGCAAAGTGAGAAAAGTCAAGCTACAAGCCATTTAAAAGCAGCTCCTTTGGGGGCTAATCCTCTCCACTCACTTCGGCTGAAGTCAAGTATGACGTTGAATGAACATCCCTGTTCTTGGGCATCTGTATCCATAAACTCATAGAATGGTCAGAGTTGGAAGGAAACTTCAAGACCATCCAGTTCCACCCCCTGCCCTGGGCAGGGACACCTCCCACCACACCAGGTTGCTCCAAGCCCCATCCAGCCTGGCCTTGAACACTTCCAGGGATGGGGCAGCCACTGCTTCTCTGGTCAACTTGTTCCAGGGTCTCTCCACCCTCATAGCAAAGAATTTCTTCCTAAGATCTCATCCAAGTCTCCCCTCTTCCAATTTAAAACTGTTCCCCCTTGTCCTGTCACTCCATTCCCTGACCAAGAGTCCCTCCCCATCTCTTCTGTAGCCCCTTTAGATCCTGGAAGGCTGCTCTCAGGTCTCCCCGGAGCCTTCTCTTCTCCAGGCTGAACAGTCCCAGCTCTCTCAGCCTGTCCTCACAGCAGAGCTGCTCCAGTCCTCTGAGCATCTTTATGGCCCTCCACTGCACCCATTCCAACAGGTCCATGACCTTTCTATGTTTACAGACTCCAGAGATGAGGAGTCCCCTCTGCCGCTTTAAAAAAACCAAACAAACAAAACAAACCAACAAAACCCAAACTAAAACAACAACAAAAACAAACCCAAAAACTTCTGCCAGAAGAAAACCATTGGGAATTGTCTGCTCCGAAAACACAGTTCTCACTTTCCTCTTACAAAACATCTACCTTATAAATAGGATCTTTCATAAAAGTAAAGATAGCCTACAGGTGACACCTAGACCATCCTATATCCCAACAGGATTTTAAGGTGAAAAGCACATCCAAGGCTAACATATAAGACATAGTTTTGGGATATCAACGAATAAATAAATATATATGTCTACACAACGAAATCAGCTGACTCGCAGGCTGGTTAGCAAAGTCATTCCTTACAGTGTCAGACAAAGTCTGGGGTGGGGTTGGGGGAAGCCCATTTACAGGACTGGTTTGCTTGACAGATTGAAGAGATCACAATACACATTTTCTTCTCTGGTTACAGGGAAACAACTGAGAAATGTTACGCTCATTCAGTTCATTTGATGTCACATCTCACCAGTCAGTTCAGTGGTTGTCACCGCAGGACATTACATCCCTCTAATCCTATTCTGTGGTTTGGCAGCAGCCTGTTCTTTAGTTAAGCTGTAGCAAGGAGACTCTGCAGTGAAAAGACATCACCTTAATTTCCTTTTCCGCAAGGGAAGCAGTCAATATGATGAAAAAAATCACGGCTCCCAATCCCATAGCTTTGTACAACTGATCTTTGCAGCAGTTCGCATACTGATGCTGCTCCCAATCCCCAGTCCACGTGAAGGGCAGCTAAGCATTATCTATTCCACATTTTTCAGAATTAGAGATTGTTTACCTGGGCTCCCACTCTGTGATAGGAAGCCATAAAGCCTCCCAATTGCCCAGACAGAAATTGATTCTAGGAACAGTAACCACATCTTCCTTTTGGAGGGTCTGTGAACAAACACTCAGCAGAAAGTTGAGTTAAGGTGCATCAGTTTTATAGATGGGATTGCTCCAAGCAAAATCACAATTAAGCAATAAGAATTACAAGACACAAAGCCAACATCTAGGCAAGGCTGCAGGTTCCCAGCACACAAGGGACACAAATACAATCTCCAATAGCCACAAGAAAATGCCTCTGCATGCGAAGATGTCACATTCTGAGGACCTTCTTGCTCTATGGAAGTGATTGTCACAGGTATAGCACCTTTGGGTGGGTAGAGAAGAGCTGACTACACACGTACATGGAAGAGGAATCATTCAGTCAACAGATCCTTATGTGTCTGTTAAATATCCCTGAGAACTCTGTTGAGCACAATCACATCCCTGCTACCAAGGGTGCAGCAGTGTAGCACCATGCGTGCCATATTCTAAGTACAGCCAAGGATGTTTTGATCCACAGCTACCCTCAAACTAACACTTTCCTGATGTTGTTTTAGGGCATTGCTTTATTCACCTATGGCTTCTCTACACCTCACTCCTCGCCAGGGCTCACAAAGTCCAAGGGGACATCCAACATATACAAGTAACACCATTCTTTTGCCAGCCTAAGTCAAGCCAAATCTCTAAATGGAAAAAAATGGAAACATTCCTAAAAATTGCCCATCTAACTGCATTTAAAACCACAGACAAGTATCACCCCTGACTAATTTCCCATCACCTCAGCCTGACGTGAGACATTAGAAAGTAGCTAATGCCAGCCAAGCTTAAAAGGTCACCAGCTACTTGCTCTGCTTTTAAAAGGACCTCAAATATTCCACAGAATATTGTTATGCCTTCTCCACACGGCCCACCAACAGTGCATTTTAGCCCTGACAAGACTTGAGAAGCTTTTTTTTTTCTGCTGTTTTCAGACAAAAGGTTCTTCAAGCAGAGAACACGCCACCTGAAGAAATTGACAAGCCAACAAAGGATCTTCAGACTCGAAACACACTTCACCCTTACTTCTGAACCAAGTCCTTTGGCTAAATCTCCAGGCCATGACAAATTTATTCTTCTACTTGGAATTGTGACAGAGTGATTTCCTCATAATATTTTTTTAAAATAAAATAAAAAAAAATGAAATAGATTTGTACAAAGAGTATGAGTCAAAGCACCACTTGCAGTCCCCAGCCTTTTCAGCCAGCTCAAAAAGGTTCAGCAGGCTTTCCCTGGAGTCACACTCCCAAAGCTTTTTCAGGCTTTAGCCTCTTTTCCTGTCATGCCCCCACCTTACCGCTCCAATGCTTCTCTGCTCAGGTTCTGAGAAAAATACTGACAAAAATAACCTACAAAACCTCTACATACTGCAAGCCTGGGCATGAAGTTGTGGAGAGGAATCTGGTCACTGTCAGGTGACTGGTTCCAGAAAAGGAACTGGATTCTTAGATTTAATTCAAGACCAATCTGTCTTCTATCCTTGTCCCCCCAGCAAATGCTCCTACAAGGCAGGTCAAGCAGGTCTGCACACAAACCTTTGTGAGCAAGATGTTTTCTTCAGCAGCACCAAGGAGTAAGAACTGAAAACAAGCCCCATTTTGCAAATCTGGGCTCCCTGCTCTTGGTAGAGGGAGAAGCAGAAAAGGAGCATCTTCTACAGACCAATGAAACTGGGCCACAGAAGCTAAAGCAAGGAGAAGCAGTTGAGCAGAGTTAGGCTGAACCCTAGAACCCGAGGGCAGGAGCTCATTAACAACTCTGATAACGATCCCCAGAGGTGCAGAATGGGAACAACTCATTACTTCCTACCTGCTTTATTCCAAATCGCCCATGCTCAAGGAACTGATTAACTCTCACTTGGAAAGGCAAAAATCCCCGTGAGGCAGGGAATGAGCTGGGGGAGGCACAAGTGAGAAGAAAAGAAAAACAACCCAGATGTCTGGAGCCAAGTGGCCTACATGCAGCTGACACGAAGGTAGAAGTTTTAATTTTGATTCCATAGATTTTTAACAGCAGCAAGAGCCACAGCTTACTCAATTGGGCTTCCTAAAAATAGCACTTGCCTAAGTAACCACACAGGACCACATGGGGCTCTATTTTCCTTAACTAGCTTTTGATCTAATGGAATTCTTCAGTTAAGTAAAAGAAGAAACAGGGTCTTTGTGGTGAAAGCACATGACCAGGAGTTAGGAGAACTGGCTTCTCCTCCACACTGCTACAGATTTGTTGTTTAGTCTTTCATGCAAAACAACGTAGCTCTGAAAGCACACGTCCACTTCTGACCACAAACCTGTGACTGCATTTAAAAGCTGAAAGATCTGCACCAGCTTTGCTCCTTCCAGCCAGAGCTCGTGGTGGGCTGCCAGATCTATCCCTGAGCCAGGCAAGGACCCGAATGACCAGGCTGGTTGTGGTCCACATTGCCGCAGCCACTCTGGTTGCAACAAGGCTGGTGTTAAGAAAAGTTTTGGTCCACCTCTGTGCACTGCATTCACCCTTCTGCACCATGCAGTAGCACTGACCTCCAGCACTTCACGTCCCTCACATGGGATATGACAATAAACCTGCTTATAGATGTAAGCACAGTTCCTTAAGTACTGGCAAGATGCCTCCCTGTCACCTAAAGATGCCCAAACACCACATCAGACCAGTGAATCCTAGAATGGCTAGAGTTGGAAGGGACCGCGAAGATCATTGAGTTCCAACCCCCCTGCCCTGGGCAGGGACACCTCCCACCAGACCAGGTTGCTCCAAGCCCCATTCAGCCTGGCCTTGAACCCCTCCAGGGATGAGGCATCCTGTAGCCCCTTCAAACACTGGAAGGCTGCTCTAAGTACTCCCCAGGGCCTTCTCTTCTGCAGGCTGAACCGCCCCAGCTCTCTCAGCCTTTCTCCATAGGAGAAATGCTCCAGCCCTCTCAACACTGCAGCCCTCCGCTGGACCCACTCCAACAGGTCCATGTCCTTTCTATGTTGCAGACACAGAAGAAAAGAACAACATAGAACAGCAGAAGAGTTGTGAAGCCAGTGCCCTCAATTCAAGAGCGTGGGGTGGTGGTTCAGAGAAGCTGGGAAGGACAAGAGCCAAGCAGAAGCGACACACGCCGGTATTTCANCAACACTGCAGCCCTCCGCTGGACCCACTCCAACAGGTCCATGTCCTTTCTATGTTGAGGACATAGAACAGCAGAAGAGTTATGAAGCCAGTGCCCTCAATTCAAGAGCGTGGGGTGGTGGTTCAGAGAAGCTGGGAAGGACAAGAGCCAAGCAGAAGCGACACACGCCGGTATTTCAACCAGTCAACAAGCACGTAACCTGGTGAGACCTCTGAGACCTTGACTAGGGTAGACAAGCTCTGCCCTGCCAGAACCGGTTGCTTCCCTGGGTTTGCAGAACCTGCCCTCTTCCCACCCATGGGAGAAGGGCTGGGACGGACTCCCAGCCCAGAGACCTTCTCCCACCCTGCCACCGGCCGGCCCAGCTAAACATGTCCCCCAAAATCTCCCTGACAGCACCAGCCACTGCTGCAGAGGGGCTGGGAGCTGGGATGGCCCACAAAAGCAGGTTTAAGCAGAAGAGACCGGACAGCAAGAGCAGGACTGCTATTAACAGCAAATTAACCCCTTCCCTGGCTGACAGGAAAGGTAGCCGTGCCTAGCACCAAAGCAGGAGGCATCTCAGCAGCCACGTTGTGAAGAAAGGGCATAACACACCTGACAATACATTTAAACAATGCAAAAACATCCTCTCCAGCGCCTGCAGCAAGTCAGCTCCTATCCTAAAGATCTAACGCGCTCGGGCCCACAGGCGCTTGCCAAGTTGTCAACATGGCCTTTGATATCAAAAAAAAAGCTTTGAAACCCCTGCCTTGAAGGCCAAACACTTGTTCCTCCACCCATATTTGAAATGCAAGATGCCTGAAAGCTATAGAACTATTTTAACACCGAACGTGCAGGAGTCCACACCGCGGAGCGGACGCGGTCGCTGGGAAGTGCAGTTGGAAAACTAACAAGTCCCCCACTGCTACAATAACCCTGGCTGCGTAACGGAAGACATGCCAGGGATTGCAGGAAGCTCAAAAGCCTTCCAGCGCTTTCTGCAGTCTCCATGGAGAGACCAGACCAAGGAGCACCTTGTCTAAACCCCTCTTAAATGCCACGATAGCAAGGGATGCGAGGGCAGAGAGGACAAACTGCCACTTTTTGTCCTTTAAACGCAAGCAAGCAAACAAAATCAACAACAGTTTAATCAACTGTGCACCAAATTGAGGCCTCACAAGTCTTATTTTGTTTCCCTTTGAGTGGAGGGAAGAAAAATCAGTAAATTTTTTAAAAAAAATCATTTCCTCACATGTCAACAGAAAACCCACGCATCCCACCCCTCCGACTCAAACATTACAGCTACATGGATTTTTCACTTAGATATAACCCACTCTCTGTTTCACTTCTATTTCTTTTCCCTGGGGGGCAACACTGATGTAGTTGTGATTTCCCAAAGTCAGAAGACAACTCCTTTGATCCAACACTTTCTAAGTTTTCTCCCTTTGCCTTCACCACCGGTCACACCACATCCCCGGCTCTTCTTCGGAACGGACCAGGAGAACTCCACAGCCCCTGAGACCACACAAACCTGCAGCAATCCACCAGCTCCTACCAGGATGGAGAACCCAATCTGCCAGCCCTCAAACTTAGAGCCACTGACTGAAGCCATGATTTCACTCCACACATGCCAGAACTATTCACCAAGTGGTTAAAACACCCTTCTCCACACACACGTATGGAACAGCCACAGCACGTGTTTCAGTCGGAGTCTGGTTGTAATCGAGGAGCTGCAAGACATGCATTAAGGCTGGTGTGATCCAGGCTTTTACAAGCTTTACATTTCGCACTGATGTTATCACCTAATAAATCATACACATTACAAGATAAATAGGGGTTTTATATGCTTTTCCTATATGTGTTCCTCAGAACTGAGTGTTCTAGATAATTAATTGTTTTCTGTCAGTCATCTTTCCAATTAAGATCTGCTCCTTCCTTCCCACCTCATTTTTCCAGCACACTACACAAAATTGAGCTGCTGACATGTCCCAACAGGGGCAAGAGGAACAATCAGTAGAGATTAAACATGCCATGCATCAGCCAACTTCTCAAACAATTGACAAAGGAAACCCAAAACATCTTAAAAGGAGAGGTTAAGGTTGGTTGATGGTTGGTTCCAAGATCATTACCGTTCCTGACTGTTATCAGAAGTGTTTTATGGCTGTGTTTAAAAGAATGGCAACGAAACCCCCAACCACCATCTCTACATTTCATTAATTCAAATCCAAGCAAGACCAATTGCTTCTTACAGTCACCTTTAATGTCTACTAAATAGTACTACAGGAGCTCTACTCCAGGCTAGGCAGGATCACCATGAAAACTAACAGAAAAACAATGTCAGTTGTGTCCCTATGGATTACTTTCATTAACATGAGCATCCTAGCTATTTTGCAGTCCTTATCAATAAGCATTTGTCAAGGACTCCAAATCAAGAGCTTGCCTGGTCATATACATCTTGGTACATAGTGAGTGTGCTATTTTAAGAGATCAACACCTATCACACAACTCCAGATGAACAGTAAATGAACCATCCGCTCACTCCACAAACAGAGTAGCTAGTGGTAGGTTTTGTTTTTAAACAAAGATGCTACTGATTATACATCAGCAAGAAGTCAAGTTGCAAGGCATTAACTAGTTTGCTCTCCTCTCATTTTCCCACCAGCAACAGGATTCTCCGATCCAAGTTTTATTGCTCAATAGCCACAGCTTCTGCCAAAAAACACAAGGGAGCCAGGGGGAGGGGATGGCAAATATGAAATGGGACAACAGCTGTCAAGGTAATTTGATAGCAGCAATGGCTTCTTGAACCAGTGGACACTCTTGAGAATGTGAGCCAAGGCCTCCAGGCATTCACAGAAAAGCCAAGTAAGATAAAGAGCTCGGTGAGAGAGCCGATACAGATGTCTGAGACAGAAGAAAGAACAAAAGAAAGCCAAGGCCATCTAACTTCTAAGAACTTCAGTTTTCCAAACAAAACAAAAAAAATTCAGAGCAAGTGTCCAAATGAACACTCCCAGCCATGAAGACAAACCATCTTTTGTTTGAAAATGTTTGCGAGTTTTCCCAGCACCCTTTCCAAAAACATCTCAAAACTACAACATCCAAGCAGAAAACACGAGTGAAGAATGAGCTGACAGATTAAAAGATCAAGTCAATAATCTCTATAGGTTCAAATCCAGCTCAGCTTCCACTACCAAGCAGTTACCTATGTCTTAAGGCTCACATCAATTCAACTTTTGACTACAAGTCAATTCCTAGTAGACCAGTGTCCACAGTCAGAAGTTTCCTTGCCCTGTCCAGAACACAAAAAAAATATCCAAAGGAAACATAGTTACCATCACAAACCCTGACAATTTCCATACTTTTAATTAAACTGCTCCACTAAATGAACCATCACTTCAGCAATGAGTCATATGCTTTGGTGGAACAGTAAGAAGCAAGTTCTTTTGCCTGTGTCTATATGGCACCTGTTTTAGAAACACTAAATGGATCAGAGACGCACCAAAACCACAGGTCAGGAGCATGATAGTTGTGAGAAGAGCAGCAGAGGGAGGTCAGATACTTCACTGATTATTCACACCAGCAGTTTTTACTCTTTCTACTTGTCTTAGTTCTATGATAGCTTTCATTTTCTGTATTTTATGTTTCAAGTGCTGAACAACTGTAGTTCTCTCACTTTCCTGAGCTTCTGGATTCTGCTTGACCACCCTCATGCCCAGGCTTGTCTCAGCAACCTCACAGGAGTTTGCAATAGCTGGAAGGAAAGAAAAAAAGAAAAAAAACCAAAACACAACAAACAGAAACGTTCCCAGCTTTGTTCAGTATCACTGTCACCTGCTACAGCCATGCTATACACCAAGAAACACGATCACTGCCAAGACGCATCTATGGGTACGTGATGCAGCTGAATTGTCTCCTCATGCTGAAGTCAGTGCTTCCACAGACACTCATGCAGTCAGTCACATGTTAAAAACCAGCTTATTCTGATAAGGAAAACGAGAAACACATTGACAACTGGCTTTAAGAATTTAGTATCGAATTTTAAAACCAAACTGCAAGCCCAGTTTTACATTCAATTTCTATAATAAAGTCTTCAAACACTGTACTCAAGCACCCTCCCTGCTGCGAGAAGTCACTGGCTTGTCCAACCCTGGCTGCAGATTTCCCTGTGGGTGTTGCAGCTCCCTTGCCTGCCCCTGCAGGGATCATCTACCACTATTCTTCATAAGCACTTAGTAAAACTTCTCACCCTTTTGCCTTAAGGGCTGGTTCTGCAGAGGGGACATGGGAAGAGGAGTGTGACCTCTGCAGGTTTCCTGACCCTCACGCCTGCAAGAGAGAGAGAATCCCCAGAATGATTGCCTCGAAGCCAAACAGGTTTAACAACCCTTGGCCATCTGAGGCAGAAGGCAATTTGCTTGGTATGTCACAGGCAAAAACGTGCATGTGCTGGGACAAGGGTAATGAGACATCTACCCCACTCGACTTCAAAAGGTTATCAACTCAAAGGTTGTGAGGCTCCCTCCCATCTCTCCCTTGTGCAGCATTCAAAGACTGACCTACCTCATCCTACCAGCACTGCCTTCGTCTCTCTCTTCCAACACAAAAGGATTAAAAATTTAGGAAAAGTAATTTTTCTCTGAAGCTAGAAATCTATTTCTGTTTCTTCTGGTATCAACTTCTCCAATGAGATTTCTGAATTCACACTTTACTGGAGGACACCATTCATCCATTTCTTTAAGTCATCAAGGGAAGAAGGATGAACTTCATCCCTGTCCACTCCCCGCTGCACAAGCCAAACCTGCAGGGCAGCGATGAGAAAATGGGTATCTTCACTGTTCCAATCAAATCCATTTTCCAAATAGGACAAGCAGCAAAATCCTCAGCTCCTCCATCCTGTGTCTCTCTTCTATGTCAAAGACGACAATAAAGAACCAGGATGGAACTAGACAGATCAACATGATCACAACGGCAGCAGAACTCCTCATGTTAGTACAACACAGCAGTGCCCACAATTGTGAGTCCAACACTGATCTCCTACAGTAACAGACACTTCAATCAGACATCAGTTGTTAACAGAAGCACCAAGAGACATACTGATAACACTATCAACAGGACACAGGTCCTTTCCATTCTGTCCCATGGAGGTGAGTCCAGCTTAGACCCTGACATGCACAACACAACCATCAGACCAGCAGCAGAATCCAGTCTCTGTCAAAAGCAGGGCAGATTGGATGGCACATCGAGGAGGGAGCCTGCAGGGATGGACTATCTAAAGGACAGATCTTGCACAACCCCTTAACTGCTGACAAATAGCTGGCTGATGGGCTGCTATTCTCCCCTATCACATCATCACACACAAAATAAAGGGAAAAGCCCAACTAAGCTATCCTTTTCATCCCAAATTTCACCAGCAGTGAGAACGGACTTGGATCCCTCTTACCCAGCTTGCTCAAGACTTCTTGGAAGGGACGGCAATGCGAAACACTCTTGTGTTAGTCTGTGGCATAATCAAATTGTCCACAGTGCAAGAACAACTTTCCAGCTACATCAAGAATCACAATATGATATGAGGTTGGAAGGAACCTCTGGAGATCACCCTCAAAGTCAAGAAGTTCCTCCTCATGTTCAGATGGAACTTCTTCTGTTCAAGTTTGTGCTCATTCCCTCTTGTCCTGTCACTGGGCACCACTGAGAAAAGCCTGGCCCCATCCTCCTGACACTCACCCTTGAAGTACTTCTAGGTGTTGATCAGATCCCCCTCAGCCTTTTCTTCTCCAGACTAAGAAGTCCCTCAGCATTTTCTCCTAAGAGAGATGGTCCAAACCCCTCATCTCTGTAGCCCTTTGCTGTACCCTCTCCAGCCTTTAAGTATCAGTAGAGATCAAAACTCCCTGGCCCATCAGGAAGCCATGGTTTTTAATCATACTTTGATTACCACCTTGTCTCCACCAAGAAAAAAAAAGGAGAGCTACTTGCATATCCCTCAAAACTGGGAATTTAAGCCATAACAGGCATGCCATTTAAAGACCTGCCTACAAGGTTTACAACTGAGCAAAACAGGAAAATATTTAGCTCGATCAATCCTAAACTGGACATTCAAGAACAAAAAAGGCAAAAAAAACCCCAACCAAACAAACAAAAAAAAAACACCAAAAAAAAACTACACAAAAGCCCAGCAACATAGGATAAAAGAATAAAAGGCACCTCTGACACTGTAAGGAAGAAACAACAGATTAAACCCCTCTGTGTCAGTAAGAGGTTAGAAAGCACCTGACAATGAACTTCACAGCAGCAATTCAGTACCCATAAAGTTAAGGAACACCCTGGCACTCATCTTAACCATGTCTTCATTGCTGTCTAGCCATGGCCTTATCTCAGCTGTTGCTACTGTCTTCTAGTCTCTCTCCAACTGTCCTCAGCTTCAGCCAAAAAACGGTGCCAGGAGAACTACACATTGATTTGCAGAAAGGAGAGTGAAAACACTAAACATAGATATTGACAGCCAAGGACCTCAGGGCAAAAGAAACAAAGTCTGAGTCACTGGAGGGACTGTCAGTCTGAAGATATTTGCAATCATCAGGCAAGGAAGCTATTACATGAAGATTAAACCAAGCTCCTATTACATCCCTTAAATCGCAGGAGAAAAGCTGAAACATATAGGCTGCCACAAAACCATGCAGTTGATACAAGAGAAGGTGACAAAACTTTGCTGGACAAAGAGGACAAATTAACTCAAGCAGAGGGAGAAGGCATCACAGTCCATATGCAACTTTGGACTGCATTAGGAAATCCAAAAGATCAAACTCTCCACTTTATCCTCGCCAAACTCTCAACTCACTTGAAACAGTCATGCCCTTGATCTCCTTAGGTCATTTTTCCATTTCGGAGGAAACAAACAGGAATAGGAAAATTAAGTCTCCTGTACATTTTAAACTCAGTTTTATAAGGTTAAAAAAATAATTTGTTCCTATCTGCAAGAACTTTTGCATCCAGTCACACCTTCAGGTTTCTTTATGTCTCGATCATCCTCCAAGCCACAGAAAACACAGAGATGAGAACTCCTTTTGTTAGGGATATTGTTCACAAGCATCACCACAACAAAAGCTCTTGCTCCCAGAAACTGCATGCTGCCTCTGGCTGTGGGAGTACATGTTTAATAGCAGTACACCTTCATTTCCCATCACAACCACTAACTGCAGCACTGGAAAGGATGGTTAAGATAACCTCATTTGTTAAAAGAATCTCTTGAGTTTAAAGCACTTCATTCCCTCCTGAAAGAATGTCCATGTTGAAGCTTCCTCTAAAAATTGCTGGTTTAGCGTTTTTCAGAGGAAACGGATGTAGACCCAGCCTCAGCATAAATGCCACCCAAGTCCCCAAGCCTCCCAGCTTCCTCACGGTGGCTCTTTGCTCACCATCCTCCTTTAAGCCTTTCAAGCACTTCTCAAGTCACTCAGCCCTTTCTACTGATCAGGAGGTGGATGCAAGTAGAAAGCAGGGTACCTGGATACAGCCTCCAATACCTCCAAGTGTCCTTTTAGCTAGAGATTAGTTGGATAGCAGGGAAAATGGCAAACCACAGAGCATCATCAATATAAACTTGGGAAATAAGAGACATTTTGTTAATTTCTCTAACTATGCTTGGATTAAAATATTCCATCATAGTCATTAATTCCAGAATGGCTGCACGTCTATCTGAAAACAAAGAGCATACTGATCTCTCAGCAAAGCCCAACAGTCTAAATGCAAAACCATCAGGGATACAGCTAGACAACTTCCCCCTTTCTGGATATTTTCCTTGGAACTTTCTGGTTGGAGCATGTGCATTGCATGGGGCTGAGAGGGCTATTACTCTTGGAAGCTATGCTCCCAAATTCTTTCCTTTACTGGAAGATGTGAGGTTGATGATTTGCAAAGAAGAAATGCATTAAAGCTTCTTACCACTGGACCACGTTCAAACAGCAGGCAAGCAACAAGTTTAAATCCAGTTTTCCAGCCAGAAATCAGAAAGGAAAATGCCCTTAACACTCAAACGTATGTGTCTTCCCTCCACTTCACTCCCTTCCCCAGCCTCTTGCTTTCAAAAAAAAACCCAAGAAAAAAGAAAAAAGCTTCTCCAAAGATGACAGCAAAACCTGGAAAATTCAAAGCAGTTGTTCTGGAAAGAAAAAAAACAACTTAACACCAAAAAACAAGCAACCAAACCCCAACACATTAACAGAACAGAGCCATTTACATGGGAGCTCTCCTGGTAGACCTCTCAGCCTATGTACAGCAGGTGCATGCCTGCAGAGAGGTGGAGGAGAGATTGGGATTCCCATCTACAGTGCATTACAACATACAGGGAAACCTTCATCCCCACCCTTAACCCCAGGGGCATTGGAGAAAGCAGGGGGGAAAAAAAAGAAAGCTACTGTATTTGCTTGCACATTGGCTGCTCGCACTACAACCGCACTCACAGGTTCAACCCTACCATTGGCACAGAGTAACAGATTGCTGTAGCTCTTGGAGACTGCATCCATTATTTAGGTAATTAAGGTTTTTTTTCACTGCTCCAGCTGCCTTCCTCAAGCTCTGTCCTCAGGGGATTCCCACGTTGGGAAGCTTCACCCCCTACTGAGACGGCCTACAGGGTGAACTGGGTAGCTTCTCACTTCCCAGGTTCTCCTCCGGAACCTTCAGACAATAGGACAAGCTGGATCAGAGCAGTCAACTACTGGCAAAGCAGTTCCACAGAAGTGGTCATAATCTCCCCTGTGGCCTTTGTCAACCAAAGAGAAAAACCTACAAAACTGTCAGTCCTGATTATGACAGAGGCAAGTTCCATCATATGGAGAGGGAATAAAGTCTTGTGATCTCTGTAAGGGTCATCAGAAAACAAAAGCACACTAGTATAGAAGTATAGAAGCATAGAAGCTTCTAGTATAGAAGTATAGAAGTATAGAAGGAACAGAAGCAGGTTTTCTTCCACTCTAGATACAAGAAAGTCATTTCTCTTGCAAGTGAGCACTCCAACTTCTAGAAGCTGATGTTGAGTCTAAAGTACACTGTACAATATTTTTCATTAAGAAAGAAACAGACAATGATTTTGATAGGGATTTTGATTTCTCTGGGAGAAATCCCATTCATATAGTACAAACAAATTTCAACACTACAGGAAGAAAAAAAAGTTCTTGAATTTAGCTGGGGAGTTATCAGAGTCTTCAAGGCTAACCACTCCAAAAGGCTCCAGGCAAACTAGACTATCAACAGGAAGATAAAAGTTATTCCCCATGAGGGCAGGGAACCAGCATACAACTAAGACCAGATCACATCTGAAGAGAAGCATAAATGCCATATTACTACAGCCGTGTAATCCATAGTGAGCTACTCACAGAACCACTGCCCCAGACTCCAATGGGGTATCCCTTACTCCTCTGCTGGAGAAAAAGCAAGACCTAGGCAATAACTATTCATACAACTGGTATCTTGAGGGATGCTTCCTCCTCCCCACATACCAACATCAAAACACTAGAATAAAAGCTGAAAGTCAAAACGCCGTATCTGTACACGTACCTCAGTTAAACAGCAGGGAAAACCCCCCACACATTCACACAGCAAACCTATCGTTTATCCACCTTGAAACAAAAAAGTGACATCCCTTGGAATTCAAGTTAGAGCTACTGAATTACTCTAACTCACAACTTGGGACTAGGACAAAATTTAACAGAAGCCTCTTCCTAGATGCCCTGTCCTACCAGCTGAAGGCCCCTGTCTGCACTTGCTGTCTGCAGGAGCTGTAAGAGCCATACTCACTTCCAAGGGAAAGATGTCCCAGGCAAGATAGGAAGAACCGAGCCTGCAGCTTGCCTGAACCCACAGCCACACCTGCCTTCTGTGCCAGATCATAAATTATTTTTTTTTTTATCAAGAACAAGTTCACACCAGCATATTTTCTTCCTTTTTTTGCACAGGAGTCTATAAATTGCTGACAAGCAACATAAGTGGGTGACTGATCATCCCTGTCCTGCCACAACTGCTGCATGCAGAAGGGTCCTGGAAGCTCACTTTCAGCCAAGGACTGCACTTTGAACCCTGTCCGTGCAAAGGGCGGGCAGGACAACCTTCTGAAAGCAGGAGGTGGAGTACTGGAAGGAAACCAGAAACGGCAAAATCCTTCTTAAAACAGTCTGCTGGCAGCAGAGTATCCAACCAAGGCAGAGTCTGCATTTTGTTGCCTTTATTACTCACGGACGAGCGGGGAAAATAAAGCCTCCACAAAGATCAACAGTCATGGATGGCTCCATCATATCACTGCAGGAGACTATACCACCATAAAAAGCTCCCTATAAAAACCAACCAAACAAAAAAAAAAACCACAACAAACTTTCATTCACCATCACTGCAGACAGAACCTCAAGCAAGTAGGAGCACAGCCTGGATGGCAGGGTTCACCCCGTGGAAAGCGACGTTACGACACCGCTCTCGTTTGAAGAGCGGATCCCTTCAGGACTGCCAGCAAAAGAATGGTGCAATCCCAACGGAAAACCTTACAGAAAACAAAACTCTACAGATCTTTTGTGCTAAATGTATGCATTCATCTCCTGGCCCCTCAGCTCCTTTGGCTGGAGCAAAGCTCTTGCTTAGTTAATAAGTAACTGCAGCAGAATGGCATTAACTTGTAACTCTCGAGGCCTCAATCACCATCAGGTTTCAGCTCCCAGATTGACAGGCATCACACTTACTCTGCCCTTCAAAGTACAACCCTCAGATGAAAAGGGCTGTTGCTTCATATTTAAACACTGAAATTATTATACCCAACAGATCTACAAGCAAAATTCTCCACTACAAAGAGACAAGAAGTAAGTCCCACCCCTGGAGGTATTTAAAAGACTCATTGACGAAGTGCTTAGTGACATGGTTTAGTGATGGTTTTTATCAGGGTTAGGTTGATGGTTTGACTAGATGATCTGAAAGGTCCCTTCCAACCCAGACAATTCTATGATTGTATGCAAGCTTTGCTAGCTCTGAGGTTTCTGTTCCATCTAGGGTTTAGATACTTTAAGACAAAGTTAGTTACAAGACAAGTTGCCTCTCTAACATTCTTTCACTAGTCCTCTCAAGCTGGTATCACCACCAGCAGGTAAAGAACAAAACTGATTCCTGTCTTTAAATCACAAAAATAGCCACAGACGCCCATGTAAGAATCCTAATTTCCAACATCAGCCAACCCAGACAAAGAAACATCTCTTACATGCAAAGGTCATACACTAAAACAACACAGTTGTCAAAAACAGACAGCCCATGTGATGTCCCATAGGCAACACAGAAGTGCGGCAAATCCCAAAAGTCACTCTTCTCTTCAGTGAAAACTGGCAGACTACCAAAATTCTGGAAGGCTCCTAAGTAATTTTAAACACAAAACACGAGAACAACAGCCCGAAGGTCTCCAAGGGCCTCCACTCATGACTCTCCAGAGTGGAAAGTTACTACAGACAGAGCCATAAACAGGGAAGAAAGTAAAGGAGGATAAAAAAGGAAAGAGTTAGTGGAGACAAGCTTGGAAAGAATCAAAGCCTCTTTGTTCTTGAGGATCAGGAATGGGAAGATAAGCTGAGCTGGCCACCGTTAAGCCCAGGCAACTCCAGTGGCAAACCACAAGAACATCCAGTTTCTCCCCAGACAAGATGGAGCTCTCTGCTATCTATCCTTCTGATACCGCAACTTTATGTTTTGGGTTGGAATGTCACATAGAGACGTGGTTCCTCCAAGTCCACTTTGTGGAAGACACAGTAGGGTTGCATATCCTGGAGTTATATATAAGTAACATCATGGGGTGGTTTGTTGTTGGTTTGGTTTATTTTTTAGAGGGTGTATGTTTTGGTTTTGGGTGTTTGTGGTATTTTTTAAGAAGCTATGGGAAATCTTTTAGAAGACTTTAGTTTCTCTGTCTCAACTTCAAAACAAAATGTTTTGAAGAATGAGAACTTCATGACTCCATGTTGTACAAAAATCTGTTTAGAACACCAAGAATTCGACTTACCTGTTCCAGGCCTTCCCTACACCTACCTCTCTGTAAGAAGACCTACACTGAGGCGATTAGGTCTTCTCATTCCCTAATAGTTCTATAACCAGCTTTACTTCTCATGCCCTTCTCACAGATGCTTTGTATACCACCACACCAGGCCCCATTTTATTCCCAACACAGCTTCTTCTGCCAGCAACTATTGGGCCACAGTGATTTCAAGGCAAGGAGAAAAGGTAGATTCCACCAGAGGGTTAATGACCGATTAATGCATCTCTTTTTTCTATGATTATATATTGTTGAAAAGTGAAACAAAACCCCGTCACTAGTTCTGAAATGCCTGTGACCTTGGCAGGAGCCAGGCTGGAGCAACCACCTGATTCGGGACTGTAAGCCGTGTGCTGTTGACTGTAGCTCATTAGCACCAAGTATTTACACTCCTATTTGTAGCTGGTAGGCTGTATTTTAGGACCTTGTCATATTAACAAGAGTGCCAGGTCATGCTCACCAGGGTATGGTTCAGAGCACTGGAGTACTCTGTGTTGAGGGCTCGTTTTACAAGCTCCGTCAGTGAAACTGGGAGGGACTCAATACTAGAAGTGCAATTGCTGCACCCAGACTGGCAATCACACCACAGCTCTGGAGAGGCACAAAAGCTAACAAAAAAAAGTGAGCTGTTGTTAAGTATTAATGGAAAAAGCATGGCAGGATGAGACAGACTCATTCAACACACTGCTTGGCCACTCCTTTCATCTTAGACCTACTTGGCGGTGTCTTACTTGGTGTTTTACAGCAGTAAAACTGACTTACAACTCTAAATATTAAGCAGACATTGCAAAGTGTTTACAAGAGGTGAAGCAGTGAGACTTCAGATTCTCCAAGTCTTAATTCCTGTGCACTAGAATGTCTGCCCTCCAAGTGGGCAAGACAAAACGTGACTCTAGTCAACACCAGGAAGATAAGTAGGTCTTGTCTCCAGTTTAACGGCATTGATGGTCCAAGCTAAGTGACCTAATAAATCCCCTGAACACTCTCGCTCACTATAATAATCCCTTCAATAAAAAAGGGGGAAAACTGGTGCTTATAACATGTTTGAAGTGTGAGGTGGCCATGTCTCTCATTCACCAGCTGAAGTGACAGCCTGTCAAAAGAAAACCTACCTTTGTGACTCCTGTATGAAGCCATCCCACCAAAAATGCAACCTTTAGATCCACCTCTTTCTGCCACTAGTGCTACAAAGCTGCTGATGGGAAGATACCCCACTGAGGCTGGTTGTCCACATGCAAGAGCCGACAAAGGCTGGGTGTTCATTAGATACACCCACAGAAAGAAATGGGCATCTACGGCTACTTAATAAAGACAGCATCTTTAGTTCCAGAACTTCTTGAATTGCAGGCTGATGAGATCAGTTAAGCTCCTGTGGGAAATAAATTTGCTCTTTTCTAACACTTTCTCTAAGCAGCCACAGCCTTTGTCAGGCACATACTACTTCAGAGGATCCGCTGTCATTGTTCTCACACCCTCACAGCCAACTAAGTTCACCAAGAAAGTGTTCTGCTCCTCAGAAACTCAAGCTGGCAGAGAAGTACTGAAACTCAAGAAAATCTCAGCCCTGGAAGAATATTGCAATGGTTAAACTACCTAATCATCTTCCCACACTACTGAATTTGCTCAGAAGTTGACATTCTGCCTCTTCTCTCTATTCTACACCAAAGCTGGCTGTGAAATGCTGCACAGACTGACCTGAAGTTTACATCTGTGCTTATTACAGATAACCTTTTCAGACACAGAGAAAGCAGATATGAACATGGTTCACTTGTGGCGGAATTCACTCCCATGAGCTCCAGTGGAGGAAAGCATTAGCTAACTTAGCAAACAGTTGAGGGGATGAAAAGGTAATTTCTTTTCTTTGTTGAGTGACAAGAGTTGCTAGCAATCAGTTAAAAAGCAAGCTGAGAATCATACACAACACCAGCATCAGATTCAAACCTCTGCTGCTCAGGCCACTTAATTCACAGAATGAATCACAGAATACTATGGAGTTGGAAGGGACCTCTGGAGATCATCTAAAGAGATCATGCCAAAGCAGGGTCACCCAGAGCAGGTCCCACAGGAACGTGTCCAGGTGGGGTTTGAATGTCTCCAGAGACAGAGACTCCACCACCTCCCTGGGCAGCCTCTGCCAGGGCTCTGCCACCCTCACAGGGAAGAAGCTCTTCCTCATGTTTAGATGGAACTTCTTCTGTTCAAGTTTGTGCCCATTCCCTGTTGTCCTGTAACTGGGCACCACTGAAAAAATGACTGGCTCCATCCTCCTGATGCCCACCCTTGAAGTATTTCTAGGTGCTGACCAGATCTCCCTTCAGTCTTCTCTTCTCCAGGCTAAAAAGACCCAGGTCCCTCAGCCTTTCCTCATCAGAGAGATGCTCCAGGCCCCTCATCTTTGTAGCCCTCTGCAGTTCCCTGTCCTTGACCTTTTTCCACTTTCTCCTGCTAATAGAAGAAACACACATGTGGTTCAGGTGGCTGGCAAGGAGAGAACAGAGACTACAGCTGACCTCCTCACCAAGGCCAAGGTGAAGAAGCACTGCTTCTCTCCAGCACCATCTCTTCTCCTGGTCCCTAAAAAACCTTCAGAGGAGGGAGCCTAGGAAGAATTGGAGCTGTTCCCCAATTTTTCATTCTCCTCCATGTCTTCCCCTCAGCACAGCAGTGGGAGGGCTGCCTGCAGCAACCCACATCTGCTCCTCTCCAGTGGAAGGAGCACGCATCCCCCAGGAGCTCTGCGAGGCCAGCAAAGCTCTTGGCAGGGCAGTACCTGCGGGTGCCGCGCTGTCAGACAGCCAAGAAACAGTTTGTCACGAGGCAACCCCCACCCCCACACACAATTTTTCTTCAGGGAACAAATCCACAAGGCATATCATGCAAAGTCTTCTGTGCCTTGGTAGCAAATTCCCTCCCACCCACTACTCCCCTCACACAAAAACACGTCTCCACGCTGTGGACCTTCTCGGCACCTTTTCCTTTATATTAATTTCCCTGAAAGGATCAGAGGAGGTGCCTTTTGTTTGCCAAGTAGCCTTGAAAACTATATTGTTTTCCAAGAAGGAGTTTTACATGCCTTTGATAATCCCAGAAAGGATTTATGTTGTTTCTTCCAGTTTCTCGTAATGCTGCACTCCCAGGAATCAACAGAAAAACGGCTCAGGAGACGGACAGCCTGTTAGATCAACTAGAGAGTGAGCATTCAGATCTATTAAATAAAAGGCTACTCATGGGAAATCTGAACTTTATGAACCCACAAAACCCAAAAAGGGCCAGGGAAGCAGCAACCTACAAGCCCATGTTAAAGCTACACCAACAAGTAAGTGAAGTAATAACAAACAAACAAAAACCAACTCCAAAACCTTCAGATCAACAACAGCAATGCAGAACTTTGGGTTCCTGGGCTACCAGTCACTTGCTGTCCTACCCACTACCAAAAAAGAGTATCTATGTGCTCAAAAGAGGAGCAAGTGCATTTAGATACTCTTCTCTCCTCCCTCAGAAGTAACGAGTTTAGGTTTCAGGTTGCTTGGGCTTGGTTTTCTTCAGAGGTGGAAGAGGAACTAGAAAAGAAATGGATGGTTTTTCTCCAGGTCCTATGTCCACACTAAATACAGCCACAAAAAAAAAAATAATCCCCACACTATTAAAAACAGACAACACAAGACCAACAGAGCCTGAAGGGAAATCATCAAGTTAAATCTGACAAAGTTTTTAGAAAAGAAAAATCTTTTAAGGTCCAGTTGGCAATGATTTTAATAAGGAATTTTCTCAAGGCTGCCATGTGATTGAGAAAACAAGAACTCAGCACTGCTGCACACAGTTACTGTGACTTCTTTGTAACAGGTTATTAACTCTGATCTTTAGTATAACATAATAGTGGAGACAGATATAAATAAGATCAAAACATATGACTCAAAGTCCCCAGATAAGGAAGACTCCGATTGAGAAACCGCTGCCTTCTGAAGCCGTCCAGGCCACCGGGAAAGCAGCCGTACAATGGCACATAGAAAATGGGCCAATCTTAAAATATTAGTATTACAACATGAGGCTTTTCAAGCTGAATTCTTGCAGCTCTGGCAGGCAGGGAGCTAGAAATAGAACACTTTGGGTTTAGGATCACACATGCAGAGATCTGCCTGTGAAAAACACCACGAGCAAGTGCCAGAGAGCATCTGAGCAGAGACCCAGGAGAACTGTCAGAGGGGGAACAGGGAGGGGGAGCAAGCCCACACGCTTGTCAACAAGAAAAAGGAGATCAGAAGAGACAGTTCACTAGCTTCTGCCCAAAAATGACTCTGTTGCTCATTCGCTCCCTGCTGGAGCTCAGTCCTGGAACAGGTAACGCCTTGCTCCCCTTTACAGCCATAGCCAACATCAGATTTCAAATGAGATATCACTTTGTGTTGAGCAAAGTCAGGCAGGTCATTTCCCAGGGAAGCATAAAGGCTACCTTATACTTCCTTGCATTAAATTCAAGTAATTGAATTCAAGTAAGTTAAACACTCAGTCTGCTCAACTTGCAGGCAAATAGGCTCAACAGTACTGGTAGAGGTTTAACGTCTGTCAAAGGGGATGGGAAATTGCCCCTCTTCCAAAAGCTATTTATTATTTGTAATTAAACAACACTTTTTAGAAGAGAAGCTTCTTTCACAGACTGCTTCAGAAATCACGTTTATTCACACTTCAAAAAGATTAAAGCAACAAGGGAGGGAATGTGCTGCTGCTCTCTCTTAATTTTAAGCTTCTTGCCTGGCAGCACAGAAGTGAGACAGATACTTGTTTTGCAATTGTGGGCAAAGAACATTAATAACGGGCCCACCACCAAATCCTCCAGCTGTTCAACCTAAGCACCAGAACAAAACAGAACTACTCTTTTTACCTTCGTAAGGAGATGTATTCTGCCATGCTTTGTTTTTAATCTCCTCATCCTAAGCATCTATTCCATGTTTAGGTTAAGAATGTTTTTGCTCCTGCCCAAAAAGCAAGCTTCAAACCACCACCTACCCAGCTAATTACCAAACTTCTTTAAAGAATGAACAAAACCCCCAAACCCTGGCCTTTCTCCTTAAACTAACTGAAATATTCAGTTGACAGCACGTTCACACACCGAGCAGGGACCTGGGTGGAAAGACTCCACCTGAGTTCTGAAGGAAGCCTCCAGCAGCAGCAGGTCAACGTGGTGGGAAGGGAATGATTAAAAACTGTTAAGCTTCTTTATTTTCAAGACTTTACCAGACAGTAACACGCCATTCGATTCTCACCCTTAATTTGTACATTCTCATGGGAATTTGGCAAGGTTGCTCTGAAGAAGAAAGCTTGAAAAACTCTTGCAAAAGACACCACGCTATGCCAGATCAAGCCAGCTATCAGTTAGTTACAGTCACTTCAAAGGACACAAAGGAAACCACTTATTTCCATCATATCTGCACTTTTTAAAGAGAGAAACCAGTTAGGACAGAGCTGGTCCTAACACCAGGGCTTGCTGATACAGACCAAGCAGCACTGCTACTCTGCAGTAAACATTTCACTGTGATCAAACTACCCTGAACTAATTCACAACTACAGAGACTGCTCAAGGACACCCTGATCTCGGGAGGGAATACAAATGTTAAGAAGCCATCCTAAACCTGTGCCACCAGGACATTTCCCAGTGGAGGCAAGGAAAGTCCTCTGGCTCCCAGGGAAAGCGATCTCTGGACTGCACCTTCCAAGCCACCCAGGAGAATTTTTAAGAAGCCTATTTTAAGCACAAGTTTCAGGAATTGTAAGGAGGCATATTTGGCTTAGCCACACTTGCAGGATTAAAATGCACACCTAATTCTCCCAGCTACTAAATAAAAGGCCTCCTATGTTAACACACAGGAGAACATTCCATCAAGAAACCCATCGTGCTGTCTGGAGCCCAAATAATGGGGGAGGGAGAAGAACAACCCCGTAGCCACACATCTGCAAAATCCATCTTAACCAGCCAAGAGTTAAATGCCACAATTGAGTTTCCCAGATCCCACAGCCAAGGGAGGCTCTCCCTCATCTCTCCTTCAACAGATCCAAACACAAGCAAGATTTCCCCATCACTAGACAGAGGCAGAAAGAGAGAAAACCACTGCTGCACTGATCAGTAAAAAGCAAGAGTATGTTCACCTGCTATTCAGGAAGAAGAAATAAAGATAAGAAAATCAATGGGATAACCCTCCAAATCCTCAAAATTAAGCAGAAAGAAAAAGATCAAACGCCACGCTGTCAAGGCTCAGCACGTGGACAAAACAGGACCTCAAATTTAAGTAGTAATTTACGTTTACTACCTAGAAAGACCGTTCATCAACTCACAAAGTTCTTTAAGGTAACTTTTGCAGTTGATAAAGGCGAACTCAAATACTCCCGGTAGCTGAACCGTGGGGTCAGTGCAGCCAGGTCGTCTCCCAGGGACCCAGCTGCCCAGCAGTGCTTTGATCCCATCTCCCCAGTACTTTGATCAGATCTCCCAGGGTATGATCAGCTCCGTGGCATTCCCACTGCCTTCATTTTTCCAGAACGGGAGTCCACACATCCAATAAGTTTGGAATTTCCCTTAACTATTTCTTTGAAAGCACTTCCCTGCACAGGCCACATAGCGTTATTATTTGACCTGGAGAGAGAGCAGATTCAAAAAGGGCAAAGTTTTCCTCATAAACAAAACCTTCTAACAGGAACTAAGATGAATGTGTCAGTTCAACACCTCCTACAATCAAGACGGGTCTGGAAAGCCTCAGTCTTGTTTTGATGCAACTAAAACACATGCTATGCCAGAGAGGTAGAAAGTGTCACTTCTTTGCTGAGCCCATAATCCTGGGGGAAAGCAAGCTGTAACTTGCACCAAGAGGTGCTTCCAAATACATCTCAAGACCCCAAAACGAGTTACAAGACCAAAGCATGACTCAAAGTAACTGGAAAGCGAGCACAGAGCTGAGTCTATGAATGGGGCTAAAATGCCTTGTTTATCTCAACACGTGTGTGCTTCACCAAAGCCTGAAAGACACGGGTGACCCAACACCGAGCTGCCCACCCGCTCCTCACCCTCAGCCCAGCTGAAAAAGCACGGAGAAGACACTGCCAAGGAACGGGCGCCGATTCCCGTCAGCGGCTCCCGCTATAACGGAGGGATGAGTGGAAAAAACAAGAAAGAAAACAACCTTGCTTGGCACCGTGCCCACACACACATCCCAGGGCAGTGGGGGAAAAGAGGCCGGGGGGCACATACCGGCCACGTATCAGCTTTCTATCCCAGGGAACAGGCAGATGCCTAAAAACCGGCCACTCTCTGTCCTGAACACATCTTCCCAAACCCCCCTGCCAGCAGGAAGCCAAGAGGCCTCCCTGCAGAGCTCCCTCACCTCCAGAAGGTAGATGCTGACCACCACCCACCAGCACCAACCCCACCACGGCAACCACAGGCACGAGCCCACCTTTCTTGAACTCCTCCAGCATGGCATCGAGCTTAGTGTCGTTGAAGACAAAGTGCAGCGGGTGGTTGTAGAAGCGGGTGATGGTCTTGAGCGGAGTGCAGTCATCGGGGTCCACAAAAGCCAGGTCCTTAACAAAGAGCAGGTCCACAATGTTGGAGCGGTCACCCTCGAAAACGGGGATGCGGGTATAACCGCTCTCCATGATCTCAGACATAGTGTTGAAGTCGAGCACAGCTTCGGCAGCGATCATGAAGCAGTCTCGGAGTGGAGTCATCACGTCCTCCACAGTCTTGGTGCGCAGCTCCAGGGCTCCTTGAATAATGTTGAGCTCCTCCTTGACGAGATCGTTATAAGGGTCGGTGACCCGCAGCATCTCCAGCAACTTCTCACGGTTGTAGACCGTGCCGATCTCCTGGCCCAGGACACAGTCCAGCAACTTGCTGACAGGGTAGGAGGCCGGGAAGGTCATCATCATGAAAAACTTGGTGAGGAAGATGGTGTTGGCGCCCACGGCCAGGCCGTGCCGAGAGCAAATAGCCTGCGGCACGATCTCGCCGAAGATGACGATACCGATGGTGGAGACCACCACGGCCACCAGCCCAGAGCCTGCAATATCGTCCAGGAGGATGGTCAGTGTGGTGTTGACCAGGACATTGCCCAGCAGGAGGGAGCAGAGCAGGTAGTTGCCCTGGCGGCGCACGGGCTCGATGCGCTTGGCGTAGTTCTTCTCCTTGTCCGTGCCACAGTTCTGCACGATGCGGAGCTCCATGGGGTCCAGGGCCATGAGGCCCAGGTTGAGACCGCTGAACATGCCCGAGAGGCAGAGGAGGAGCGAGATGAAGATGACCTGCAGCCAGAAGGGCAGCAGGAACTTCTTCTCCTCGCCCACGATCATCTTGGTGTCCTCGCCGTCATGGTAGATCCAGGTGGTCTCTCCCCAGGGCGGGGGTCCTGCAGGTCCCTCGGCACCGGCGAGCCCCCCGCTAGCCCCGGGACCCAGGGCAGCGGCGGCGGGGGCAGAAACG
>VXBW01004803.1:0-28134 GCA_013400375.1 Thinocorus orbignyianus
ACAGCGTTGGAACTGACGGCAAGCCCTGGACGTGCACCTGGGCTGAGGAGCACGGCTTTTTGAAGCAGTGGGAACCTATGGGTGCTACCTGGCACCCATGGGAACTGCTCTTCTGCTTGTCTCTCTCATGCTCTATTTGCTTTTAATGTCAGTTTTCTCAAAATGTGTCTTTTCCATTCTTAGGGACCAAACTACTGAATATGTAAAACCTGTTTCTCACTGTCAGAGCATTAAAGCCCGTGTATCACCCAAAACTGGTCCATGTCTGGTTTTAACTGTTTGGGAGTGTGCATTTTTTTCCTTTGGTAGTTTTTTATTTCTAATGAGAATGTCTATATAAGTATGTCTAATAAGGAACCATGACATTCATGGATATCACTTTGCGCTGGGATTTGTCCTGTCCATTTGAAACAAGGAGTGAGAAAGAACAACGTCATGAAAGTGAGCCAATGTGATGCAGACTATTTTTTGGCCCTTCTGTAAAACACTGCAGTCTGTCTCCTATTTTTGCTTTACTTTGCTCCCAATAAACATGGTTGCACCCAAACAACAGTCATCCGTTTGCTCTCTTCTCTGTTTCTGGGGCAGTTGCAGCCTCTGCGAACCAATTAGATCAAGCCATCTCCTGATCTTAGGGATGGGTAGATGAGTTATGCTCTTACAAACAGTGTTGATATAACACCGATGGATTCATTCCTCAGGAAACTCTGCTTACACCATGCAGACCTTCCCTGTGGCCTGATTTAATCTCTACAAGGAACCAGGTGTAAGACAACTGCCCAACCCTTAGATTAAATTTTCCAGACCAGCCTGAAAGACTATAATAGCCACTCCAAAAGTATTTTAATAGCTCGTTTCTACTTCTCCTTCCTTCCCATGGGGTTTTACCAGAACTATTGGAATTCCGTACACCATCAAAAAATAAACAAGGGAATATTAGGTTATGCTGTGACTCTACATAATGTAGAGAAGTAAAGACATATTAGAGAGCACACAGCAGCAGAGGGAACTTCCCAGAGACCCTAAATTAGCTAGTGCTGAAGCCCCAATCTGAAGCATGGGAAAACTGAATTAATTCCCCTGCTCTGCACTTTCGTGCCCAGCTTTCAGAGACCATAAAACTGCCTCAGCCGGGATCATAAGTGCCCAAGAGCAGGTATCTTTTGCTGGCTTCGCCTCTTATCACTCTGCAAATAAAAGGAACCCCCCAGCAGAATCCAAAGAAACGGGAAAGCAGAAATTGGAACCCAAAGAAGATAGCAGAGTCATGCTTCAAAGAGCCACCTAGATGATCAGGTGAAAACCCCAATAAAAGGAAGTGGATAGAGGGAGTCCCTAATAAATAGGAAGCGGTGATCCAGCAGTGACCAGGGACCAGCTGGAAGCAATAAAAAACTTCAGGGTTAGTAGAGCAATTAGCCACACAACTCCTGAGCTGCTGCTCGGTGTTACATTAGCCCTGTTCAGTAGAACTCTGAGCAGCACCTTCCCTTTTCCTCTCAGCACCTCACTGGAATTCTGGGTCTGGGCTGTTGTAGAGTGTTTTAAGTGCAGGTAAACGGGGAATATTGAGTGTGTGATGAAGGTGTAGCCAACTACATCTGCCTACGGACAGCTGAACGTTGCCGGGTCTACCTGCTATGGCTGGTGGCTACTTCCCAGTAAGTGTCCTACGCTCTCCTGTTGTAGTCCCTGCATGCATGTGTCAGGGTGTGAAAATAAGTCTTTCTTTCATTCCAAGTACAGTTTTCTGTCTCCAGTAGTTTTCTAGCAGCGCAAACTGGCACAGTGCAAGGTCTGCAGAAGACCTACACAAGGGGAATGCTCTTTGATGAGCAAAGAGCTGAGGGGGTGGTGGGGACTGGTTAAGGTCTTCGCTTCCCTCACTGCTGGGCTTAACTGGGATGGGCGCACCAACACTCTGTGCAGGAGGGTCTCTCAGTTGTATTATTTCATAAAAGCAGACAGAAAGTAAAACCAGGATGCTAAAATTATGATGCAGCGTGATTTTTAATGGATAGAGGAAAGTTTACAAGAGCAAAACAGAAAAAAAGGAAATCGAGACTTTTATAAATGAGGTTTCTTGTTTCAGAGGGCTTCATTTCAAGCACGGTGGTTCTTTTTCTTCTTTCGTAGTTGTGGGCTTGATGAGGCAGTCCCAATTTCATCCATTAACACACCTCTTGAGTGACATCAGGTAGTGTTAAGGGGCAGAAATCACAGTATAGGAACTTTTCTGTTATGCTTCTTGCACGGTGTTATTAGGTTGAATGCAGAAGGAGTATTAATGCCTTTGAAAATTTGGACCGTGAGAAGAACAAAGGAATACATTTATAGCTAAGGTAAGGAGAAGTACATAAGAGAGTACAAGCCTGAACACAACACAAAGCATTAGCAAGAATCAGCCTTTTTTGGGTCAACATCTTAAAAACTCATCTTACTCCTGAGTTTGGATCTTGCATTCAGTATCCTGACTGCTCTTGGTGCAAGAATACTCCTGCTGGGTTTGGGAGGGCTCGTACCTCCTAGAGCGATAGCCACTGAACCTCTGAGAGCAAGAAGGGTAGGAGAACTTGCTCTCCTGTGATGCCCCATAAGCAAAAGAGCCTCTGTAGCCATAGGATCCCCCATAGCCAAGTGAGCTCCCAATGGCAGCTGGTGCTGAGGATCCCACCACGCTTTCCTGAGGGCAGGAGCTGAGGATTGGCCCAGGGAAAGTGATGACAACAGGGGGTGGGTAGATTATGGCCCTGGAGTCACCGCATGATGTGATGCAGGGCTCGTTCCAGGAGTTGGCGATGGGCTGGGGGCAGGTGACCTCGCAGGGTGTGGAGCACTGGTAGCTGCAGAGCTGTCTGTAGGAGAACATGGTTCTGTGGTGGAAGAGGGTCTGAAACACAGAAAGGCAGAAGGTTACGTGTAAAGCAATTCAGTGGTAGCTCAGACATTTATGTTCAGTCACTCAAACATCTTTGATGAAGAGGCTGCCCCCTTGAGTGGCTTCATAGTCCTGGTGCTCTCTTCCACCTTTGTTCATGCTGCTTGAGTTACACTACACTTGCCAGGCCCTCAGCTCTTCCTAACCTTTCTCTATACATTAAACAACCCACACTTTTGACATGATGTGCTATAACATATTCCAAAGGGCTACAACAGAGGCAGCACTCGCTTCAGTTCTTCTGTACTTCAGGAGACCAATGACCATCTCACCCACCCCCCTTTTCTCAGTAATTAACCTGTAGGACAGAATTTATAGGACCACCCATCACACAGGGCTTCAAAAGTGAGCTTGTCCTTCTACTGAAGTCAAGATAAAGCTGCAGCTCATTTCTGTACCAGCTTTAGGGACAAAAAGTTGTGAACCCTTGAAGCCCTCGGCAAGGACTGCAATATTCCCTCAAGAAGCTCGATAATGCCAACCCCAAGCTCTCTGCAGGATCAGTGAAGCTGCTTTTCCAGAGAGGCCAATCCTGCTAGAGTCAAGGCAGACACTAATGTAGGACTCGGCCAGCGTTATCACTAAAAGAGCGCATGTAAAAAAGGCATGAAGAAATGAAAACTTACTCAGGTCTCAAGAGGAGAAGTCAGGAGAAGCTGTTGAGAGAGATGTGAGCAGCGTGTGCTTTTATACTGCTGCCTGGATAGCCTGGAGGGTCTGAGCCACCCTGTGCCCATGATGTTTGATGAGATTGGAAACAGAAGCGATTACGAGCAGTGCCTCACACCATGTAATCATTTTTGCTCACTGTTTCCAGTTATTAGGCAATTCCCAGCTTCCTTTTACACCTTGCTACGTCATCCCTCTCTAAACTTTTTGATGGCGTTCAGATTCCTTGGAACTCCAAAACAATCCCCAGGCTTCACCCTTCAGTTAAGGTAAAACCACTCAGTGGATAACTGTATTATATTTAATTATTATTTTTATTGTCCTATTTTAAAATCCACCCGGAGCTTGGGCTCAGACAGCAAACCTTGAAGCTCCAGGGTGTGAGTCTACTCATTTTTGCCTGCTTCAAGTCCCCACTTCAACTGCTCCAAGGGGGTCCCACGTGGTGGCACCCCCCAAGCCAGCAAATCTGTGCAGGTCACTGTGAAGCAGAAAAGGAGCATTGAGTAAATGCACAGTAGAAATGTCGTCGTCTTTAAACCACACTGTGGACCCGTGTGCCATTCTCTGTGGCCATTTTGCAGTGTAAAGTCAACTTTTAATTAAAATCTATACACTGTTCAGAAGAATCAGAGGCAATTCGGGGGTGTTAGGTGGGTGCAGGAGGTTTTTAACCATTTAGGGTTTGTCTGGAGCCGGGGAGGGGGGGGGAAATCCAGACAACCAGATGTCAGAGACATCAGAGATGAGATGTCTGACCCGCATCAGAGACCTGTCCCAGCTCTGCTTGCAAATCTTTGGCTGACGCTGCAAGACAAAGGAGGAAAACTCTATCAAAATGTGCAACTAGGCATTATTTCTCCAGAAGCTTCACACAAAGGCAGCAAAGGGTTACTCAGCAGGAAATATTATTCCTGTCTTCAAAGTACCGGAGTGGCTCAGAGTTAAATCCGAGTGGTCCCTGCCCTCTGCTGAGTTTTGTGGATTGGCAGAAGAAAACCAGATATCCCTGCATGAATACACACATCTCCCCCACCTCACCTTCTCTATGTTTCTTAGTACTAAGGTGTTTGTCTCTTTCAGTGGTTTCATTAAAACAATTGAAGGAAACACGGGGTAGAAAAATAAACGGTGAAGAACAGAACAAAAACAGAACCGTCAGAAGGCAGGAAGCTGATGGAGGTGCAGATTTCTGGGAGTTTGCATGGTCTACTATTGCTTTTTTTTTTTTTTTTCTTACTTCTGGCTTCACCCTGAAAGAATTTCTTGCTCTCTTAAGTGATCTTGTGGACTTGATGATGACTGATCACCTCTGAGTGAGGCCTGGTGCATGTGATGCTTAGCTTCATCAGGAGCTACTCTTTGCCCTTTGTGACCCTTCTGTATAGTTGTGTGACCTGCTATTTTTCCTTCCTCTTTCTTTTCTTTTTTCTTTTTTTTTTCTTCTTTCTTTTCTTCCCTATGGAGACAGGTTTTCTGCCTTTCCTCTGGCCTCAGAGGGCAGGACTTGCTGCTTGAATGTATAACCCACCCAAGTTCTAACTGTAGAGATGTCAGGAACAACCACCACTTGTATTTTCCTTCCCAACTCTTCCTCTGAATCAGGTACTGATGGGAAGACAAAGGCCTTGCCCCGATGTCTCAATCGTTTTCCCTGTCACAACCACCTGGACCGCAGGGGTGTTGGGAAAATGCTGTCTTTTTAAAGCGTGTGCCACATTCCTAACCACCTAGTCTCATTCCCAACCGTGTAGTCTCCAGCTGGGGGATGCCACACCTGCACCCGCCCTGGCAGCCGACTTGGTGCAGGGTGATGTACCCGTGGGATTGGGTGCAGAGCACTTCCCAGTGGAATTCCCTCTGTGGCTGGTGTCCAAGAGACAGACAGAGAGACGCTCATCCCACCAACCCTCTGTTCTCCTACCCATCACTACAAGATGTGTGTCCTGAGATAGCACCCTGGGTGCCTTTGGACCTGTGTGCTCCAGGGATTTCCGGAGATGGATGAACATCACTCATGGGTGATGATGCACCTACCTGGCAGCCGGATTGCCGCAGAGCAAGGTGACTGTTGGACTGGATGCAAAGCACTTCCAGTGGGATTTACTCCGTGGCTGGTGTCCAAAAGACAGGTAGATGCGCATCCCACCAGCCCTATGTTTTGCTACCCATCACAATGACACATGGAGTGCCCTGGGTGTCTTTGGACCTCTGTACTCCAAGACTTCTAGGAGGTGGACAAACATCACCCATGGGATGGGATGTGGAGGGAATGATAGGTCTGACAAGCCTTTGTTGGAGAGATTTGAGAAGATGCTGGAATTCTGCTACCATATCCATGGCCTGTACAGTGCACTGCGCTCGGCAATGCTTTATTGGGTTTCCAAGGCCATATTGAGTGCTGAACCCTCAAAACAAGGCATCAGCTCACTGCAGCCTGCAGTTTTCTCTTGGCTGATAAGTGTGGAGGCGATGTGGTTAGATAAGCTCAGCTATTCCAGGAGTTCATGCACTTCAGTGTGTGGAAAACCTGGTGTTCTCAAGGCTGCATGACTCGGACCTTCAGGGATTTTGACTGTCATTTCAGGAGAGGAAGAAGTCGGTGATCCTCACCAGGCTTGGGGTGTGTTTGTTTGTTCCCCCATTTAGGGGGGAGATAGTTGCATTTACACCACTAGAATGCAGGAAATAGGGGGCCAGGGTAATTAATGTTCACTGTGTATATGTCAACATCAGATTCTTGTTTTGGATCCCAAGGCTATCGAACGCAACAAAAACATAGTACTTGTATAACATCCAAGGCTACGAAATGTTTAGGATCTATATATCAAGGTCTGGGATTGCCTTTTAATACCTTAATGCAAGAGATGAGTCATTAAGGATTATTTTAGCCTCGGTGGGCTAAAGATTTGGAAACCTTACAAGCAGAAGTAGAAAACATGGTATTGTGATGCTGGAAGAGTTTTATTGGAATTAATAAATGGGATTTTTCAGATCACAGCAGTAATTCAGGGAACAATAGAGAGCAATTAATTTAAATTTACACAAAAGGGGAGTGAATAGGGGTCAAGCAAAGCCAGAACATTTTGAGCAAGGATCTGACACAAAGGGAGGTGCAGTGCCTGGGCTTGTTCCTCAGGATGGATGAGTGTGCCCAGCTCCTGAGGTCTCCCGCTGCTTCTCAGAAGGCCATGCCCCTCCGCTCACTCACTGCTTGCGAATCTGCTCTTGTTCCTTCTGGGGCGGGCCAGGTTTTGAAGGCTTGATGGGACGATATGTCTTGCAGCTGCGGGAATAGCAGGAGTAGGAGTACCTGCCACACTGGGGGGCCCCAGACCCAAGGCAGCTGTCGCCTTCCAAGAAGCCCCCATAGCCCAAGGAGCCCCCAATCTCCAGTGGGGCTGAGGTGCCCACGATGCTTTCCTGAGGGCAGGAGCTGAGGATGGGGCCTGGGAAAGTGATGACCACGGGTGGTGGGTAGACCACGGCACGGGAGTCCCCGCAGGAGGTGACACAGGGCTGGCTCCAGGCGTTGGCGATGGGCTGCGGGCAGCTCACCTCACAGGGCGAGTAGCTGCCAGAGGTGCAGACCTGCTTGTAAGAATTCATCTTTCTGCTTGTACACCTGAAAGACACAGGGTGGGGAGAGCAGGGGTCAGGGGTGACAGCGCAGTGCCTTGGCAAAGGGGAGCCCTCATCTATTCAACCCTGTGACAGTTAAGGAATACGTTCAGATGGCAAGTGCCACGGGTAAATCTGTTTAGAATTAAAGACAAAATGCATTTTACTCTGTTTTCTATTACTCTGTTCCACACCTTGAAACAGCTCCCCCAGCAGCCCCTATCTGAGTTTCTCAGTAGCAGATTGGACTCCCATCTTTGCTCCAAGCCTCCCCTGCCCCAAAGGACGCGACTTACTTGGTTGAAGAGCAGAAGAGCTATGAGACTCGCAGAGAAGTGGTTGGAGGACTCTGGGCCACGGGTGCTTTTATACCGTTCCTCAGTTTGCCCTGGGGGAAGTGAACCATTCTTGTCCTCATTTGTACTCATTGTCCCTCAAATATACTTTTTTTGTGTGTGTATGTCACTCAACTGGGGTGACTATTTTTCCTAAGAGACTCCACCTCGAATGTTTTTACTTCTACATCATAGTCCTTAGACTTCCGGCATGTCAAAAAAGGGGCCTGATTTCCATCTTTGTTATGACTCTGTCAACTTCATTGGAGACAGAGGGAGATCAAGATCTACTTTGCTATGAATCTGCAAATTAATTTTTCAAATTATGGTTGCTGTCTTATAACTAACCAATATCTCTATATGAGTTGGTCATATCTTGATGTTTTCTTGTGTTTTCAGTGTTACAAATACTAAATCAGAGCTGGAGACAGAGGTCTTAGACCTTTGTCTGAAGCCATGCTCATCTGTTCAATCTTTCTGTTACTATGTCAGCTTAACTTCTTAGCTTTTTCTAGCAATTCAGTTATAGGGAAAGAAAATATGAATGTTTGGACCAGTAATTGTAAATGCTTCTTTTTAAATTCAAAGTCCATCTTCAGCTTTAGTCTGTGAGCTAGAAATTGCCATTGTGGGAAATACTTTAGCAACACCCAGAGCTGAGTGCTGCAGAGCAGGGGTTGGATTGTGCCCTGTTTAATGACGGGGCTTATCGTTAAGAGACGAAAATGACATATGGCTCCTGGTTACTGTAACTGGGCTTAGAACCAAGGCAGAAGCATTGTCAGGGTGATCAGCCTTGATTTAGGGAATACCCTTTATTAACCCCAAACTTTGCATAACTCAGCACACATTACCTACTGTATTTGGAAACAGAAGTACACAAATAATATGATTAAATCTTAGCCTCCCTGTCCTATTTTTTTTCCTGGACTGGAACACACCAAATAATCTGTGTCAGTTATGTTTGAGAGTATCGATTGCACAGCCTTAGTTTCCTTTAAATGAGCTTTTATTCTGCATAGACAGGAATTTTTCTTCCCATTGTGTCTCAGAGATGTGTATTTGTCTTGTCAGTGCCTTGGAATGTGACAATCTCCTATTTTGTTTCGTACAGTTCTCCGAAGAATGGTCCTTGAGTCAGTGTGGCAGTGCAGGAGATGAAAGAGTGAGGCCTTGGTGTGCTGAGTGCTCCTCCCAGCTCTCCCTGAATCAACAAGCGCGGCTGAGTGCATTATTTAGCCTCAGTCTTTTAATAATCCTGTCAAGAAATCAACAATAAAAATTACCCAATTCATTTGGGTGTTGTACAAATGAGCGGCTGTATATACAGCAGTGAAAAAGCAGGGATTTTGCATTCTCTTGAGATATAAAAAGCCTAAGATTGAGAAATAAGGATGGGAGTTTTATAATGGGCAGTGACTACGCTGGTGTCATCACAAAGCAAATGCGATTTCCAGGGAAGAAATTAAAGAGGAATGTGTACACTGAGAACATTTCCAGAATCTGAGGAGGAAGAAGGCTGTTGGGTGAGGATGAAGAATAGAAGACAGTGATTCAGGAGTGCCTGGTTTGGAGGAAAAGAAAATAACACAGATCAAGCATCATCCCGTCATTGTTTGCCTTTTAGGAGGGTGACTGGTCACTCCTGGCTCAGACCTCTGCCTGGGGAAGACCTGCCCTCCCAAAGATGCTGAGCTGTGCTAAGAAACAGAAAGTACAGGTTTATTATTTCCTGCACCCCACTGCTCTGCCCCCCTGCTGTGCTCACTCTGTCAGCAGGACCTGGCACTTGCCCCTTCGTGTTCCTCAGACCTTCAAGTGTCACGGCGGCAGGGGCGCGTATTTTACAGCGTGCATCTCGAGGGCTTGTGGGTGGTCATTTTTTACAGTCACTTCCATCTGGTAGTACCCACCTTGTAAACACAGAAGGAAAAAAACGCTTGTAGACGTCCTGTTTATAGGCATCCTTCACCATCCCTTGTTCTTCCTCCATCCCTTTAAGAGCGACCATTGACATTGCTTTGGCAAACTTGGCTATCATCCACCTGGCTTTTTAAAGATTTGATTCCAGAGGTATTTCACAGGACCAAGGAGAATGTGCCGCAAGGCTTGGAGAGTCCAGCATGAGTAAGAGAGGAAGAGGAGGCTGAGGGGAGACCCCATCGCGCTCTACAACTACTTGAAAGGATGTTGTAGAGAAGTTGGTGCTGGGTGTCTTCTCAGAGGTAATTAGCAATTGAAGGAGAGGGAATAGCTTCAAACTGCGACAGAGTAGGTTTAGACTGGACACTAGGAAAAAATTCTTCCCAGAAAGAGAGGTCAGACACTGGAATGGGCTGCCCAGGGAGGTGGTGGAGTCCCCGTCCCTGGATGTGTTTCAGAGTCGTTGAGATGTGGTGTTGGGGGTCATGCTGTAGGGGAGAACTTTGTAGAGTGGCATTGGTGGTTGGACTCGATGACTCCAAGGGTCTTTTCCAGCCTGAACGATTCTATGATCCTATGAGTATTCCCTGCTGCTGCCTTCCAGGTCTGGCAGATCCTGGGATTTTGCCCATGAACACTGCACTGTGTGACACCCAGATGAAATGGGAAATTACTACTGATGACTTCTAGAAGAGATGATTAAGGCAGAGGCCACATAATTTACCAAACATCTCTTGGCAATTAAGTGAGCCTCTGGGAGGAGATCCCGGGCATGTCTTGTACTTGTTAGTGTTATTATTTGTAATTATAATTCTATTATCTCTTAGCTTATGTAAACGAGGTTGGCGCCCAGAGACCATGAAAATAGAGAGCTCAGACAGTCACTGCTGTCAGGAACCAACAAACAAAACCAAGTAGGTTTTGGTATGGTGAAAGGGAAGGATTACTCTCCCCACCAGAGAGCTCCTCCAGTGGAAAGGGTGGGTTGACCTCGCCCCAATACACGCAGGACAAGGAGGGCGTCTAAAAACTTCTCCCCAAATTCCTGGCAAAGATTATCCTGGAAATCCTCCAGACTGCTGTGCCTTAACCAGGACACCTTTACCTTGCCCCAGGTCTAGGCATGATGTTGGTTTTTTTGCTTTCCTTGTTGTAGGTTCAGGAGCAAGACCAGGGTAATGTATTTTTCAATTTTCTTTCTTTTTTTTTTTTTTTAATTGTAATAAGTAGAGAAGAAATCAGAGCATTTCCATCCCACCTGATAAATCCACAGGAGCCCAGATTACAGCTCAGTGTAGGGCAGGGACACGGTTCCTTAAATGAGTTTTGCTGTCAAGAAGGAATCATCATGTCCAACGTAACCCAGCTCTCCAATTACTAAATGCTGTAAGCAATATTTTTGACATGTAAATCCTTTAAGATCTGGAAATTTAAATGCAGGTGCAGGAGGACCCCAGGGTTTGACCCCCCACTTTGATCTGTGGTCCGTTACGGCAGGTGAGGAGCTGGTTGCAATTTTTCCAGTTTTAAATTCAATTATTACAAACTCCTGTATGTAGCTAGACCAGGGTCCTTGGTCAGAAAGAGCCCAACCAAGGGTTTCCTTCCCCTTTTTCTTCTTGCTTCTAACTAGGGTAATATATAATACTACTCTCCCGGAATTAAGTGGGATATGGAGACTTCTGTGGCATGGCAGTCCTGTTTCCTCTGCCTCCACCACCCCTTCAGAACAGGCTATAGAAACTCCCTATTAATGTCAGAAAGGTCCTTCTATCACAGAACTACTTCTCTGTGGCTGTGAAGAGGATGATCACTGTAACTGAAGCACCTGAGGGCTGTGGTCTATAGATTTTTTTTTTTTCACCTATTGAGGAAAAAAAAGAGTGAGGGTAAAAAGGGAGCAGAACAGTGAAAAGGTCTCCAAGTTTGATCTCCCTTTGCAACTAAAAGGTTTGAAAACCTTTACACTAAACGTGACAAAATCAATCTATTATTTCCAAAAAAATAAGTCTGTTTTGTCAAATCAGCAATCCTCTGTTTTGTTGCTCTGAGGTTACCTGCTTTGAAGCTTGGTCAAGTGGAAGAAGGAAGTTAATTTCTGCAATGACTAGAAAGAAACTGAGGGCGAATACTGGTTTTGAGATGAAAGATGTCTTTCAGCTGCCACATGATGTGATACCATCCAACTAAAAATTGCTTAACAGCAAGCGATACACAAAGATTCCTCCACCCGTTGACGTGACAAATGCAGGAGAGTTTGTTTTGTAAGGGGGAAGGGCCGCATGCCCAAAGCATGGCTCAGCCCCTGGACCTGCTCTTGGGAACCCTATAAAAGCTCCAGGAGCACAGAACCCTCCAAACCGTTCTCCTCGGCTTCTCCTTGGTGGTGAACTGAGTAAGTCTGACTTCAATTAAATCTATTCTATGGGTCTAAAAGCTCCCTTAAGGAGACTTCTAATGTACTCATGTCTGAGAACTTTCTGTGTCTTTGCTTGTTATTGGAAGAATGTTATTTTCCTAAAAAAGAGAAAAGACTCTCTAGCTTCTTTCTCTGGATGGTGTGGGGTAGATACATGGCAACCATGGGGCTTCAAGAGCTGCTGGCATGGTTCAGAGAAGGAATGCTTAATGGTCTTTATCTGTGCCTAGGACTGCTTTGCAAATGAAGACAATCATTTTAAGAAGAGTTTTAAATCAATGTTGCTAGATTAATCCCCACCTATCCTGAAAGAGGCTTTGCTGACTTCTCTCAGGTTATCTAATCTTCATTATTTCCGCATATGAATTAAAATCACACTTTATACCTAGCTATCAAAGAGAAACTTTCTGAATATTGTATAATTTGAGTAAATGAGGGGCTCCCCTTTGCAAGTGTACCCGTACTTTTGTCCCTGACTCCGGCTCTCCCCATCCTGTGTCTTTCAGACTTGCTTCCAGCCACAAAGATGAGTTCCTACAGACAGGTCTGCACCTCTGGCAGCTACTCGCCCTGCGAGGTGACCTGCCCGCAGCCCATCGCCAACGCCTGGAGCCAGCCCTGTGTCACCTCCTGCGGGGACTCCCGTGCCGTGGTCTACCCACCACCCGTGGCCATCGTCTTCCCAGGCCCCATCCTCAGCTCCTGCCCTCAAGAAAGCATCGTGGGCACCTCAGCCCCACTGGAGATTGGAGGGTCCTTGGGCTATGGGGGCTCCTTGAGCTATGGGGGCTCCGTGGGCTATGGGGGCTCCTTGGGCTATGGGGGCTCCTTGGAAGGCCAGAGCTCTTTTGGGTCTGGTGCTTCCCTGGGTGGCAGGTACTCCTACCCCTGCTATTCCCGCAAGTACACGACTTACAGTCGTGGGAGCTGCGGTCCCTGCTAAACCCCACCAGGAGCTAGACCCAGAAGGGACCTGAGCAAAGTCCCGGTCCATGAGCAAGCAGAGGGACATGGCTTTCAGAGGGGCAGTGTATGAGGCTGCAGAGGGGTCCTCAGGGGCTGGACGCACTCAGTCACCCTGAGAAACCAGCCCAGGCATTGTATTTCCCTTCCCATTGGATTAGGTATCTGCTAACAAGATCCCAACTCTGTATTTATGGGCCTGCTTACTTGAGAAATACAGATAAGACCTTTGCTTAGATTTAAATTTAAGGCCAACCATCGGCCTTAGATTCTGTATGTTCTGGACTTTTTTTTGCTGTATGGACTGGTTTTTCATGGCTTTTGAGACACAATGGGGAAAATTTCTTAAAGCTCCAGTTTGATTCTCAGAGCTGCCCTGTTTCACAGTCTGGGATTGGAAAAAACCCCAACAAACCCAACCAAAAAAACCTCAAACTTGACTCTCAAGCACTTCAAGTGCAATGAAGACAGAAGATCATCTTACAAACTGCAGCCCCCAAAGAAGACAACCACGTCCATCTCCAGCAAACTCCGTAAATGTATTCTGTACTCTCTGGATTGTCATGTTCTGCTGCTGTGAAGTCCTCCTCCTGTTTCTATTAAAGTTTATATTGCATCACAACATTTGCCTTCTGGTTTCCTTTTCTCCTCAGCTTAAAACTAGTGGAGAATGACGCTGAAATGATGCCTCGTTTGAGACCTGGGCTCCCCTGGGTGCTAATCAACAGCAAAGGGCAAGGTGTCCTGGCCTTTGTGTGCATTCTCCATGTATCCACAAGAGGTGGATGTCCCTAAAATCTTCTGTAAGGAGTAGTGGTAGAAGTGGAGGGATTGAATAGTTCCACTGGACTGTGGATCAGAGGTTATCTTCATCCTCCCATGAGCTTTAAAAGGAGGAGTTGTCCTCAGTAACTTCACTGCATTTTAATGAGTATTTGCTGTTTAAGGTCTTCTGCAAATTTGATGCCAGTATCAGGAAGAGATTTCTATTTCTTTCCTGCAAAAGGCCTGGCTTCACCATCTGCACGGAGCTGGACCTAAACAATGCTTGATTTCCTCTGGCTACTCGGAGGATTCTCTTTTTACTGAAACTGAAGGATCAAAACTCTTATTTCTGAAGGAACTGAGTACTTATGAGTGGAAGGAAACTGCCTTCGGGTGACTACTGGGAAATTATTGTGTCTGGAGGAGAAACCAGGGAGCTTGGAAGGAGGCAAAGACTTCACTGAAAGAGAGGGAAGTGGAAAACAGGTGGAATGAACATTGGGTCAGTGCTGTGCGACAGGGCTTTTAATCGACATGAGAAATAAAGTTGCAAACAGTTGCAGTAACACAGGGAATAGACAGAGATGCTTCAGGAGCATTTGTAACACAAAATTTGTCATCTCAAGTTATGTACCTGGTACAAGAACTTCTGCTTTCCTTATTACTGCCATATAACTTTAGAGTTATATATCCTATTTTGATTGCTATACAATATACTCCTTTTAAAGCAGGCTATACTAAGGCAAACGAGGTTTCCATTGCTCTTGTACCCTGGAAAGTCAGAAAACAATGTATAAATTTCTACAACACAGTGAACTGACATTGTTTAACCTCAAAAATATCGAGGACTCCTCAATGTTTGCAGTGCACAGGTCTTTTTTTTTTGCAGCTGAGCATCCAGCCTATCCCCCAGAGTGGTGCGATAAATGTGTAGATGGGAGGTATAAACAGAAGGTGCCAAAAGCCTAAAATATATAATGGAAAATACCCATATATACCCATATAAGTATATAATGGAAAATACCCTCACTGCTGAGAGGTCCCAGCTCCTGCTGGCTTCAGCCAGAGCAGTGAGCTCTCAGCTCTGCTCAGCCTCAGTTTCCCATCCGTGATTTTCTGCCGTGTTTTTTCCATATCTTGGTCGCTCTGTGCGATGGATTGTGATGAAATATTTAACACGACCCGCAGCTTCCTCGGCTAAAGGTGCTGTAGCGGTGGGAAGAGTATGGACTACAATTTCCCCTCCCCAGTAAGGAGTATCCAGAATTGTAAGACCTGCTATAATTGCATACACCCCCATAACCATTTGAGCCTCCAAAAAGAATGGAGCCCCTTAAGCCAAGAGCGTTTCCATAGCCCCTGTAACCAAGGCAGCCCCCAGAACCGAATGAGTAGCCACCCCCAACTGGTCCACAGCTGCCCACGACGCTTTCCTGGGGACAAGAGCTGAGAATCGGTCCTGGAAAAGTCAGGACCACGGGTGGTGGGTAAATGACAGCTCTGGAGTCATCGCAGGATGTCACGCACAGCTCGTTGCAGGTGTTGGCCAGGGGCTGAGGGCAGGTCATGTCGCAAGGGCTGCTGTACGGTAGGCACAGGTCCCCACAGTGAGACATCGCTCTGGAAAGCAGGTAGGTCTGGAACACAGGGAGGAGACCAGAAAAACACCAGATGCCTAGAAATGGGTTCACGGCACTTTGCAGGGAAGGCTGTCGCCCACCAGTCCCCTCCTGCACCTGGGATGAACATATGATATGAGTAAATGAGAGGTGTTGGGGGCAGCTGGGTGCTCTGCTGAGGCATGTGGATAAATTTATTTCTGTAAATAGCCTTATTTAAAAAAAAAAGGCAAGTTTAATTCTAATTCCAAGATAGACCTGATTCTTCCTATTCCAAGACATTGTTAGAAATTCTGGCTACTTTAGAGCTCAACAGAATCGCAGAATAGTTTGAGTTGGAAGGAGCCTTCAAGATCTTCGAGTTCCAAGCCCTTGCCCTGGGCAGGGACGCCTCCCACCACACCAGGTTGCTCCAAGCCCCCTCCAACCTGGTCTTGAACCCCTCCAGGGATGGGGCAGCCACAGTGCTGGTGTGCTCAAGGTGTTTTTTTTTTTTCTTTTTCTTTTTTCTAGAACAAAATTGTAGTCTATCCCAAAACCTCAGTCTTTCTATGTATTTCCACCTGCCCAGACCTTAAACACAGACAGGAGACATGAATCTACATCATGCATGAGAAGAGAAAAAAGGTTAAAATGTTAAACTTCAGTAGCTGTGTATGAAAGAATAAACATTTGATGAGATGGTTAAATAGCCCTCTTAAAAATAACCTCCAGTATTAAAGTATTTCTATAGTGAGACTGTCCAAAGCAGAGGAGAGAATTTAAATATCATGTACTCAATGGAAACTCTCTAAAACCCACATGGCTCTGAGGGTCCCACGTTACCTTCCCAAATCTCCATCAAATCCCAAAGGCTACAATGAACTGCCTGCAGTAGGGACTTGCTCACAGCACACAGCTGCGGCAATCCCAGGAGAAATAAAACTTTAAATCAAAACTAAAGCTGTAACAGTCAGAAGAGAAAGGCAAAACAGACTTACTTGATCCACCGAAGAGGGGAAAGTTAAGAGAAGCAGGTAAACCAGTCAGGAACTGCAAGGGCTTTTATACAATTCCTCCAACCACCCAGAGTCCCAAAGACCTACTTGTTGGTGTTTATCTCAATAACACCCATATCAGATGTTGTTGCTTGGATGATTCCTTCAACTGCTGTCATTATCTCTCTTAGGGTTAGGTGTTAGTCGTGAGCCCCGTAGAGCGTGGTACCCATCTGACAACTGACTTAGGCTTCTTGTTGCTGACAAAACAAAATATTTCTTTCCAAAGAAAATGTGCAAAATGCCTCATTAGATTTTGAAAAGTTTGTCTTGAGTTCTTTGTGTGGAATAAATCTAAATCCTCCAGCTGGAAGCAGGGTTGGCGACTGAATCAATCTTGAACTCTCCATTTCTATGAGGAATTATAACTTCTTTCATGATGAAATAACAAAGTTATCACTGGAGAAGGAGGGCTTATATCATTTATACTATGTATGTTTAATTAGGAGAGCTTATGTTAGCACACTACAAGGCTGGCTTTCAAACTGTTTTTAAACAGCATAAGCCCAGATTTTATGTAGGGAAGTCCTCTTGGATGCCTCTTCAATGAATAGCGTGAACTTATGCCGTACAAAGACCAAAAGGTTCATTAATTTGAGATTTTGATTTTGGTACAGCAGAGAGAAAACTGTGATCTGTGGCAAAGAAAATAACCTTGACCTGCAGAGCTACGAAGGGGGATGATAAGATCGTGTTTTAAAGTGAAACTATTACTCATTATCAAGACCTAAAACTGCAGCAACATGTCATTAATTTTATTACAGTAGAACTCTGTATCTACAACATGTTAATCACACAGAGGTGCTTTGAAGTCCTTCACTCTGCGGCAAAAATTAGAACAACCCAGATAAATGTTGCCTAGAGCCTCCTCGTAACCACCCCACATAATTTAAGTATAATCTGTGCCGGAAAGGACAAGACTCAAATCGTCAAGAGCGTAAACAAGGAGAGAGAAATGAATGGCAGCAAGGCCTGTGTCTGCTGCTCAGCCTCCACAAGAGGCACTTGTTTCATCCCACCAAACCAAACAGGGGAAAAAAGCAAGCCATGAGTTGGGAAAGCCCAGCCCATCCACCAGGGTCAGCAGTGCAGCTCACAGCCATGGTGGCAATGGACCTCCTCCAAAGGAAAACACAGGAGTGGTTGTGTCTGGAGAATGGATGGTCTCTGCCAACACCTTCATGACCACAGTTATCACGGCCAAAGCCTCTGTGAGCGTCTGTCATTTTTGCAAACCAAGACACCTGTGCATCTGTCCTCACCCTTTATCCTTATCTCAAGGGGATGCTGCCTTCAGCTGGCCCCAAAGTAGGTGAGGATGGTGAGGTACCATGTGCTGTGTCAGCAGAATTTTAACATCACCAGTTACAGGCACCTAAATTGACCAGCCACTGCCCTGGGCTCATTCCTAAGGTGATCACCTGAGAAATTAAAAGAGAAGTAACCAAGCCATCCACCAGGGCAGGCAGAAACCTTTGCAAGGGCAAAAGCTTCAAAGGGCTTGTTCCATGCTGGCCTAAAAACTGCCAAGCTGGTTGAAAACTGGCCGTTGCAGCCAGAGGAGAGAGTGGGACATCCATCCAATAATGCAGAAGAGCACTTGCAGATTGGAGATCCCAGAAATCTCCTTTTCTATGGACCATAGAGGGAGTCTGGCTGATCTAACCCACTAAGTTAGGTGCCTAAAGCAGATTCTTCCTATGTTTTCTCTCAGTTTGCCCAGAATAATCTTCTCTGGGGGCAGGAGAGCTGAGTCTCTGTAAGCCTGAAACATGGAACAGGCAGCTGTAAGGATAAAGCAGCAAAAAGAATGGACAGGAGCGAGTGAATTCCTGACCATTCCTTGACCTTGTTGATGGCCTTCTGGGGAATCAGCAGAAAAGTCTGGACTGGCACTTACAGACCTGTTATCTTACTACATAGGCTATAAATTCCAGTAATTGTTGGAAGTTCCAATTATACTGGACACCCTAAAGGAACAGATATTGCACAAAGGCAGGTCGTGAGACATTGCCTTTCCTGAGGGGTTTACAGTATAAGCATAAAATAACACCGTGCAAAACTGCAGTAGACAGATTTATAGAACTAGAAGAGATGGCTGTATTTAATAATTAATTGGTGTTCTCAAGACGCAAAGCTCATGTTAATCCCTTTAAAGCTGACTTCAAGGGCACTAGCAGGGCCTTTACTAATGTTTGCCTTCAACAGTGCTGCTTCCTCTGGTCAGTGGTTTGGTCTCTAGCACTTAGGAGTCAGCAGCAATGACAAATGAATAATTTATAGCATGAAAATGCAACTTTAGGGATGAGTTTTCTGAGTGAGTTCAGAGTTCCCGTAGCTTTAATGGTGTTTTGCTGACAGCTGCCGGTGAAACTGAATTTTGTTTTATAACGGGGAACGTGTATGTTGTCCTTGCAAATCAGGCCAAGGTGTGCCCCCCCTCCCTGGCCCCCTGAAGACCTTGGAAAGGACAGGATGGGGACAGTGGTGCTCAGGACCCCAGGAGTGACCTGACACACCCCCACCACTCAGGTTAGACACTGGGATTGTGAGTGGCATCAAAAAGAAACCTTCTGAAGAAAGAAATAGAGCTAGAATTGATAACATTTTATGTCCTCCAAACGCATCAATTAGAGCTGAATAGAGTCACCACAGGGACAGATGCCAGGCTGTCATTACAGGGAACCGTCAGCCTCTGACTGTCTCGCAGCTCTTTCCCGTTCCTCATCCCATTCCCACAAAGAGAAATCATAGAATCATTCACGTTGGTAAAGACCCTTGGGATCATTCAGCCCAACCATAAATGGGCTTCCTAGCCCAGTTTCAGGACCACCACGGTGTCAGAGAAGCAGATGTCCTGGCACAACCCTTCCACAAGTGCTAGAAAAAAGCCAGGTACAACATGGGAGCATCCTCCAGGCAGCAACTACATGGAACTCAGCTTCTTCCACACATGGTGCTGGCTCCTGGCTGGAGCCACATTCTCAGCTCCTTGCCCAGGGTAAGGCTTGGCCCATGGAGTTTTAAAAAAAAAGCCCCCCAAAACAAAGTCAAAATGTTTTAGTTTAACTAACAAGGTGACCATCAGTTCTAAGGTTTTCGATTGCAAGCTCCTTGGGGAAACATCCCCGGTGTTATGTTTTAGAGAGGAACGATTAGTCAACACTGGGGCGTCTTTCTCCAGCAATTACCAGGATGGTAATAACCCCACACATCACTGCAGTCAGAGAACCACCGTCGTTAACATCTCCTGAAATGCCTGTTCTGAGCAAGCCCAAGACTTTCCCAGGCTGTTGCTCCAGGGATCTCCGTGGTGACTCACTACAATCTAGAGATCATTTTGACACGCTGGCAGCAAACTGGTCAACAAGGACAAAAACCATGAGCAGATTAAAGGCAGACACACAAATATTCCTTATGGCAAGGAGTAATGAGTAATTCCAGGGCACAGAGCTCCATCCTGAGCTTTTCTGACAAAGTACGGCCATGAACTTTGTCTCCATCTTGACTCCTTCACATTAATTACACTGTGCCTTTCTCTCCCAAATAGGCTCTGGTGTGCAGGTGTGTGATGTGTTCTGGCTGGACAGGATTGTGGACAGTGTTCAGCTCCAGATGTGCATGTTTTTAAAGAATATTTTCAAGTTAGATCTCTCTAGCTTTCTTATTTGTCATACGTCTGTTGCTTATGCCACTTGAGAGCCTGGTAATTGACTTCTGTGGGTTGGCATAGAATTGTCACAGGGAGGGAATAGTAACTTGCATCATGGGAGGATCTACCTCTTAGGCCTTACCTTCGCCAAATAACATCTTTCGGTTCATTAGCATGTTAACTCATGTTTTGGAAACTAAACAGGGTGGCCTTGAAGATCTGCTGGGCTGATTCATGTGCAAAGATTAAATCTTGGTGAGGGATAGGATAGGGCACTGTCGAGTCCTGTGCCTGCCCAAATCTGTGGTGAAACACCCCCAACTGCTTTGAAAAAGTCGCTTGCTCAGAAGGGAAGAGGTGTTTATACTTGTCAATCTTTTTAATACGTTTACAGTATTGGCCTCTGTCTCGCGTTCTTATCGTAGCTGTTCCAAAGAATACCCATGGGCACAGGTAACCCAGTGCATTGCTCAGGGCCAGGTAACCTTGAAGAGGAGGGACAGGGAGCTGAAGACTTCTTCCCTCACCCCATGGGGCTTTTGTGGAGCCCAAACAGATCCACAGAGCTCAGACTTCCCAGAGATATCATACCTAACAAGCCGTTTTAAAAGTTTGCCACTTGCTGAGTGTCCCTACCTCAAGTGGAGTCCTCAACATAGAAAGGACATGGAACTGTTGGAACAGGTCCAGAGGAGGCCNTGTCCGTTCCAACTCCAACCACTCTGTGATGCTGGGATTCACTCCTCCAGCCTCGTGCCACAAGCGTTGCTGCTTTAATTCAGCAGGAATTTTGGCAGGGCTTGTTTTTTTCAGCTCTCAGTTACATTTCCTTAACCTCCACCTACCTTAGATTATACCAGAACTCTGCAGAGTGGGGCTGATGGTTGGACTCGATGATCCCAAGGCTCTTTTCCAACCAGAATGATTCTATGATTCTTCATTCCGGGTGATGGATTGACCGTTTTGGCAGATCTTGCATCAATCACGTCGGAGACATCACTGTACGAATGCAGGGGAAGGAGATTTTGCATTCCACAGATTTGTCCGTGCCCTTTGGGAAAGGGCTCACCGCTGAACCGCTTCTGGATTCCTAGGGAGAAGCTGAAAATCTCGGCTCTTACTCACCTGCTTCTAACAAGGAGGAGATTTTCCCCACATTCAAGCTCTAGCTCTTACAGACTTAGGACTTTTCAGTGTGAGTATCTGCAGAGTAATTTGGGTCTACATTTGAAGGCCACGTAGCCAGTAAAGATGGAATAATTGCCTTTTGATCCAAAAACTACTTTTTTGATCCAAAACCTGCTTTTTGATCCAAACTGTTTTTCCTCCATCTATGGAGAACCCGAGGGAGACGTAGCAGAACTGCTGAAGACCCACCAACTTCTGCTTAAACACCCTGAAGTCATCTGATGTTGCTAAAAACATCTTGCAGGTCTATCAAGTTCTCATTAGCTGTTTTTTTCAAAGCTCCTTGGCCAAAGAGCAGGTTCCAAAGCGCGCTTTAAACTCCCTCCTGATCATCAGGACAAAGACATTCCTCCAGTTAAGAGAAGGAAAATCAAGGAACCCCACCACAACATCCAGAAGAGGTTGCCCAGGGAGGTGGGTGGGGCCCCTTCCCTGGAGATACTCGAGGGCTTGGGCAACCTGGGCTAGTTGGGAGCGTCCCTGCTGACCAGGGAGGTGGGACTGGGTGACCTTTGGAGGTCCCTTCTATGATTAAGCCTTGGAAGGGGCTGCCCAGGGAAGCAGTTGAGGGATTTTTAAATCCCTGGAGTGATTTCAAAGCCAGGCTGACACAGCGCCCAGTGACACGGTTTAGTGACTGGTTGCCATTTATCAGATTTAGGTTGATGGTTGGACTAAATGATCTCAAAGGTCCCTTCCAACCTAGACAATTCCATGATTCTATCTCTGGGATTCACAGCTGTCAACTGGACAACGTGCTGAAGAAAAATGCATGTGTTTAGCCCAAAATTCCAGGCCAAGCAGCTTTCTCGGGAGAACTGAAACTGGTGACACCCATCACGCTGTCAGCCAGAAGAATTCTCTGCCAACTCGTCCTTGAGGGCAGGACAGAGGCACCTTATAACCACAACCACACAGCACCCCTCCAGAGGTGGGAACACGCAGCTGGGTTACAGCTGCCCCCACGGAGCTGACTCACATGAGACACCCGTGGTGCCTCCAAACGCCTGGTGAGGGAGCTGGGGCTGTTCAGCCTGGAGAAGAGAAGGCTCCAGGAGACCTTAGAGCAGCCTTCCAGCTGCTCCAGGAGAGCTTGAGAGGGACTCTTGGTCAGGGAGGGACAGGACAAGGGGGAAGGGTTTGAAATTGGAAGAGGGGAGATTGAGATGAGATCTTGGGAAGAAGTTCTTTGGGGTGAGGGTGGTGAGGCACTGGAAGAGGCTGCCCCGAGGGGTTCAAGGCCAGGCTGGATGGGGCTTGGAGCAACCTGGTGTGGTGGGAGGTGTCCCTGCCCTGGGCAGGGGGGTTGGAACTCCACGATCTTTGAGCTCCCTTCCAATTTGAACCATTCTGTGATTCTATGAAACCACTTTACTACCACAAAATGCTCAGAGGCAAACAAGTGGTGCCCAGAGAGCCTGAGGCAGTGGCAAACGCCGAGGGGTCCCTTTGGCCAGAGCCCTGACACCCCAGGATCTGGGCAAAGACTTCCAGACGGGGCCCTGGCAGCTGCTGTTGCCTCAGAAAATCCAATGCCCAGAGCACAGGAGGGTAAAGCACCAGGGCTGCAGAATGTCCATGACCATATTTAAGTGATTTAGCACCAGATTGCATCATGGAATTTTTAGACTTTGCACCACAACATACAAACAACAAGCATTTTCCAAAAGAATTTAAGCAATCCAGCAGCTTTCCTTCTTCAGCACTTCTACCCATCAGTTCCAGACACCACAGGCTTAAAACATCAGATGCAAACTTCTTCTATTAAAAATTATATATATATTGTGTCAAATAAAACAATAATTCTGTGTACAAATTCATACATGACAAAAATAGAACTCTTTGAATAACACTGTAAAAACAAAGTGCTTGCTGCTGCTGTTCCAATTCTCTAAGCAACAGGCTCACAAAAGGGGTCAGTAAACGCTTGGGTGTAGCTGAAGGAACCCCGTAAGGCACAGACATCAGTTACTGGGAGGTGGGAGTTGTCCCAAAGAGCTTTCAGTACTGGTTATACTGGTTACCTTTACGGATTCAGCTGAAAAACCCGAAGGCAGGAGGAGTGCTTCAACTTACTGGCACCATGGGGAAAACTCGTCGTGGCCTCAGGCCCCTGCTCAGCGCGTCCCGGAGGCTGGTCTGAAAGAATTCCGACAACAGAAACAGGCCACTGCCTCTACAGCAACTTCTGGGCCCTTGTCCCTGGCCACCTTCTCAAATTCTCTGCTGGGTGGTTTTCCCTCTGAGGCACAGACAGCATTTGATCCGACAACGAATGATTCAGAGGAGACTTTCAGCCCTAAAGTAGTAAATACTGAAAAGAGGCACAAACTGCTCCCACAGTTAACCTAAGAGAGGTCTAAAGTTCTAAACCGAAATTACTCTCAGCTCTTTTCCAACCACACACGTGGGATTATTACCAGTGTGGGCTGTGACACTGGAGCACTGAAGGAAGGGAGAAATAGAAAACAATTTAAACGTTTAGCTCAGCCACAAACACAAACAAACAGAAGTAACCCCCCTCCAAATTGTTAAAAAGCTTTTTTAAAATTTTACACCAACAGGCACAGAATTTCCAGTCATGTCTTAAGCAAAAAGGAGTTTAGTGAGAAAAACCAAAAAGCTTATGTTTATATATTTGCTGTCCTCACTTCTTGTACTGATCCTTTTACACATGAATTTTCAGTTTTGACCACACCATCAGGTGCAGCACACCCAGGGGGAAAGAACGGAGCTGATTTTCCATCAGTAAGATTAAAAGCTACTGGCACAGGTGACTGCTACACTAGGCTTAGTCTACTCAACTATTTCACTCTTCAGCTGAAAGATTCTAGGCACTTAGTTCTCCAAGAAACTTGAGAAACTCATGTCCAAGTTACCCAACCGCCATTTGTTCTCTTATTAAAAAACAAAACCAAAAGGAACACCAGACACCGACTCTGCTGGATTTCATTCTCTAACTGATGGGTATGCAGATGGGCTTGAAAGCAGAGAATCTCTCTGCCCGGGGAGGGTCTGCCTCAGCAGCACTTTCTTAACCAAATCCCTCCTTACAGAGTCTAACAAGACCTGTCCCTGCAGCACCTGGAGTACCAGCACGGTGAGGCCGGGGCTGGGAGCATCCATTGGGATGGTCACTGCACCCAGCAAAGCGCTTCCTTCCTCTGCTCCAGCAATTCTAAGAGCGTCCCAGAGGAATCTTGGCAGTACTGGGGGTATTTTCTCCAGGCCCAGCTAACTCAGCATCAGTCTTTTTCTCTACCAAGTAGTTATCATAGAATAATTGGAAATGACTATGTTAGAAACTTCTACTTCACAAAGATACTGGCTCCTTTAAGGCAATGACACACAACTGGCTGCAAATCAACAAGCCAGCGCACTGTCGCAGCTATAATTCTTTCTTTTTGAAGTAATAAGTCAGAAAATTCCAAGCTGTGGTTCCTACACCATCATTACCTGACACTTGCCTGCGGCAACGTGGAAAACGCCATCTACAGCAGGAAAATGCTACATATTTGTGTGCTGTTACCAAGTCCCAGCTGCCAGAGGAACCACAATTTGCTTTTTCTGACTTGTTTAGAATACCACCTAAACTGAGAATTTAGATAAACTTGTACAAGCATCCCAGGTTAATTTTTGCTGGAAAGAATAAACTGGTCAATGAGAACAGGAGCGCTCTAGTGTGGCTCCGTCCAACGGTGCCCGGACGCCACCACGGTGCGACACGCTCCGTCAACTTCCCTTCAGCCTGACATCAACAAGCCGCCTCTGGTGATTCCATTCTGGAGAGCAGCAAGGTTTTCTTGTGCAAACAACTAGGAAAAAGATTAATTAAGTTAAGTCGGGTAGAACTTCAGTAATATTTGACACAATTCAGCTTCAGTCAGGCCGTGACTGAAAGCAAACAGGGAAAAGTGCAGGGACATAAAAACCCATTGGCGTTTGTAACCGACGCCGTACGAACAACATCTGCTGGATCCAGTAAAAGTTAAAAAATGATACCAGAAGTACAACTGTCACTGTGTCTTCAGCTAAAAATCCAAAAGGGAATATCACTCGAAACAAAAAGAACCGGTAAAACTGAAGCTTTCCCTCAGAGGAGTCCCATCAGGTTTCAAACATGCCATCAAAACGCTGTCGCTAAACCGCTTTGGTGACAAAGGGCTGCTCGCAGGTTTTATCTCGCAGAGGAATTCTCTCCGTTCAAGTGACTGAATCCTTCTTCCTTCTAAAAGGTGACTTCAGTCTTTTCCAGACGCTGCTTTTAGGCTTGGATTTCCTTTCCATCGCCATCACTGCTTCTTTCTCCTTCCTGCGGATTTCTCGCACCAGAGCGTGGAACACGTCGTCGATGTAGTACCGGTAGGCAGCTGAAGTTTCAAAAAAAGGGCAGTTGAATTCTCGTGCTAAAGAAGAGCCTTCTTCTTTGGAGACCTGGGGAAAAAGTTCACGCTTGGTAAGAAAGCCAAACCCAGAAGGTTGATTTCTTTAACCATTTCTTGTTCTGCTTGCTCTGTAGCTCTGCACGCACCCTCCCAGCTCCTTTCCTCACCTCTTTCTCCACAAACCTCTTTCTCTTTCACTCACTGCGTCTCTAGCAACGCCAGATGTTCATGAAATCAAAGTCCTTCTGAAGGACGTTCTTCTAAGAACGTTCAAGTAATTCCTACTAATAGCTGCAAGCGGTTTATAGAATCACAGAATGGTCAGAGTTGGAAGGGACCTTAAAGATCATCAAGTTCCAACCCCCTGCCCTGGGCAGGGACACCTCTCCCTAGAGCAGGTTGCTCCAAGCCCCATCCAGCCTGGCCTTAAACACTTCCAGGGATGGGGCAGCAACAACTTCCCTGGGCAACCTGTTCCAGTNTCAGGGCTGCTCTCCAGCCATTCTCTGCCCAACCTGGATTTGTGCCTGGGACTGCCACGTCCCAGGTGTAGGACTCTGCCCTTGGCTTGGTTGAACTTCATGCCATTTGCATTAGCCCACCTCTCCAGCCTGTCCAGGTCCCTCTGGATGCCATCCCTTCCCACCAGCGTGTCAACCGCGCCACCCAGCTTGGTGCCATCGGCAAACTTGCTGAGGGTGCACTCTATCCCACTGTCCGTGTCTCCAACAAAGATGTTCAATAGTACTGGTCCCAGTACTGACCCTTGAGGGACACCAACTCATAACTGGCCGCCACGTGGACATTGACCCATTATGGAACGCTAAGTCTTTATTAACAGCATCTCCTTGCAGGAGTTAAGAAAGAAAAATAAATAAAAGAGCCCAAGAGTAGTTGAAACCCAAAGGATCGACTTGTAGACTTGACTTTTAGGACTGCTTTACATATTGGGGTATTCAACACATTCTGGGTCAAACAAGTCATTCTTTACAGTTCAACTAATTATACAGTAAATGTAAAATAAATTAAGATGGGGAATATAAACTCTTGTATTACTGCATTTTACAGCAGAAATAGCTGGTGATTCTGACTCTCCTCCGTGCTATTTACCTGCCGTAGCTGTGTCAGATCAGATTTGTTTCCCACCAGGACCACGGGAGTGTCATCGGTGCGACGGACACGATAGATCAGCTGCTTGAACTCACGCACCTCGTGGAAACTGCGCCGGTCTGTGATTGAGTAACAGATGATAAACCCCTCGCCAGCCCTCATGTACTGGTCTCTCATGGCCGTAAACTCTGCCTAGAAACAGACAATTCAGTTGCAATTGCATAAATACAACAACTTTATCATTTGCTCAGAATGGGAAACACAACACGCACCCCAAAACCAGCTGCACACAACTATGTAGATGAGCTGGTCATCTCACTCCTCATCTCTCAGGACAAGGTCATAGAATCACAGAATGGTTGGAGTTGGAAGGGACCTCAAAGATCATGGAGTTCCAACCCGCCTGCCCTGGGCAGGGAAACCTCCCACCACACCAGGTTGCTCCAAGCCCCATCCAGCCTGGCCTTGAACCCCTCCAGGGATGGGGCTGCCACAGCTTCTCAAGGCAACCTCTTCCAGTGCCTCACCACCCTCACACCAAACAAGTTCTTCCCAAGATCTCATCTCAATCTCCCCTCTTCCAGTTTCAAACCCTTCCCTCTTGTCCTCTCCCTCCACTTCCCAACCAAGAGTCCCTCTCCAGCACTCCTAGAGCTCCCTTCACATCCTGGAAGGCTGCTCCACGGTCTCAGGAGTGCAGAGCAATCCCAATTCACTCTTACTCACATACCTGTCCTGCTGTGTCCAAGATATCCAGATTGGCAGGCTCGTCATCAATGCGTATTCGGATTTTATAAGCATCCTCTGGGAATTCAACGCACGTTGGACAGAACAAGATGGGAATACAATTGCAGTACTCATTAGTCGTCAATTCCCAAAGAGAAATTTACTCTAGAAGAACCTAATTTGGCAACATTACTATGCTATGCTGGTCTGATCTTTAACAACAAATTAAATTTTTAACTCTTCTGCAATCTTTGAGCCTCAATTGACAGCCAAACGGATAGCTTTCTTTAAATCAACTGAAAGCAATGCAGTCTCCACAACATCTTAAGTGCTAAGAAAGGGAATGGAGACCAAAAAAATAGAAAAAAGAGATTTTTTTTTTTTTTTTCTTACCGATTGTGGGGTCATGGTCTTCTGGAAAGCGGTGACTGATGAACTGCATCGTCATGGCTGGAAACAAAAATCAGAGAGACAGTTGAAGGGGTCGAGGTAAACCCCTGCAGCTTCAGCATTCCGGGCTGGAAGGGCTGGAGCGCATTCTTCTACTAACGGCTAAAACATAACCCCGCAGTGGGGGTAGGGCTGGAAAGGAAAGTGGCAGATGGAATAACTAACTCGGAGAGACCTACGCCCTCGTCCTCAACAGCGTTGGGAGTCTGGCAAACAAAGCTGGAGGCGGCCGAGGCGGGGAAGGCCATGACAGCCCGGCAGGGGGACAGCACCCACACCCGCGGCCTGGCGGCCCGGCCCAACCCAGCTTCCGCCGCTCGCCGGGGCCGGGCCC
>VXBW01004803.1:46521-65593 GCA_013400375.1 Thinocorus orbignyianus
AGGGGGGTTGGAACTCCATGATCTTTGAGGTCGCTTCCAACTCCAACGATTCTGTGATTCTACGCCCGGCGCTACCCTGACGCACAGAAAGGTGAACTCCACAACCCCCAAAGCTGTAAAGTAGGTTTGTTTATTCAGCGCTGGGCAGCACGGGGCGGGGGCCACCAAAACCGTGTGCGTCTGCCTCAGAGCAGGACTCCATATTTATAGTAACTCACTTAAACGTATTCAGCACGTGTTGTAATACGCCTCTACATCTGCCATCTCGTCCCTCAGCACCAAGCTTTCTTTTCCATGAATCCCACCGGAGATGGGCAGGCAGTAGCTCTGCCAGTTCTTTGAGCAAAAGGCCTGGTGTTTGAGTGCTGGAGACATTCTTCAGGCTCTCGCCGTTTCTTTCACGCTTCCCTCCGGCTGCTTCTCTCAGTCCTGGTTTATAAATCAGCTTTTACCACGGGTGAGCAGAGAAGCTCCCAGCTGAGAAGCATGTTTTGTGGTCAGTTCAGTTCCCGCACCTCCAGCTTGAGTCCATGCTCTTTCCTTACTCCATTTATTTTATCCAGAAGCAGGGCCCAGATCCCCTGAGCTGACTGAGGGATCTCCACGCATCTCCTGCTGCTTGGAGAAGACCTTCAGGTGGAGCTGCTCTCGGAGGTTGTGTTTCTGGAGATCGAGCATCCTGGTTTGATGAGGAACCAGCTGCAGGCAGGGCTTTAGAAGCCGGGGTAGACAGGCCTGGCTGGAGAAACACAGCTGAACAAGGGATGTGACCTGTCCAGCTGCTTCTCAGGAAAGTAAAGGTACAGCTTGTCCAGAAGATGACCCGGCCAGAACCTGTTGTCGCTTGTCTTATGAATCTCCATCCTTTCAAGACGCCTGTGGGGAAAAAAGAAAAAAGAAGAGATGAGGCAGAAGATAAAGAGAAAATATATGTATATATCAGAGAGAATAACATTCTCTACAGAAGTAAAATTCTGGGCAGTTTCACTGCTTCTCTGCAAGGTCAAAAGCTGAGCCCGACAAAAGCCAGCTGTCCCGGCACCGGGAATCCCTGCAGGCTGTGTCGGTCCTTATTGGACATGACTGGCACTGGAAATGCCAGCCTGGGAAGCCTTCTCAGGAGCTGGTATGTTGCCCATCACTGTACCATCTCAACACTTTAACTGAGATAAACAAAGAATGCTGTGCTCTGCTTTGCAATGATTTTCTCTCTCCAAAAGCTTCTCCGGCCACCCAAAGCTCAGCTCTTCAGGATTGTTTTTCTTCCAGAAGAATAAACACTGTCTGAGGGGATTTCTTTCAGATAAGCCTTGGCGGGGTCTGAAGAGCAGTTTTGTCACCTCTGTAGCTCATAGCACAGAGCTGCTCCCCAACTAGCTAGCAGGGTTCCTGCTAGGCATCACAAACTGTTCACCTGTGACAGTGACAGCTAAAACGCTGGAGTAGCGTGTGACTGAGAAGAGGATCTGCCCTTTGGCTGTTGTTCCCGCTCCCCTGCAGCATCCTAAGGGCTCCCTTCAGCACCTTGGTCCTGCCTCTGACTCGACAGAGCACAGGGGGATGCAGGGCAGCGGGGGGTAACTGATCTTAAGCCCTCTTTCTTTGATCAAACCTGGTTTTTGCATCCCTGGCCTGGCTTCCTGATCCATAGGTGCTCCCGCTCCCAGATAATCCACCATCAGCACGTCCAGAGAATCGACCACCAGCACGTCCTGATGTAGCATCTATGCTGCTGTAGTATCCTCCAGGCTGCCTGATCTTCTTCATTACTTCTTCTCCCTTCCTGATGACCCTGTCTCCTGGATGCAGCAGGCCTGTTGGCAAAGCGCACAGAGGGAACAGTCAGCAGCCCCGTTTCAGCTCAGAGGTTGTAGGTGGAGCAGTCTACAGTCACAGCAGTGTGTGTTCCTGGCTACGGACCTGCTGATCCAACCATGCTCTGACTTCCCAGCTTGATCTTGGACCTGCCCCATCATCGTCAACTTGTCTCATGAGCTGCTTGTGCCCGTTGCCCCTTGTCCTGTCACTGGGAACCACTGAGAAGAGTCCGGCTCCATCCTCCTTCCGCCCATCCTTCAGATCCTTGGGAGCACGAAGAAGGTCTCTCCTCAGCTTTCTCTTCTCCAGGCTTAACAGTCCCAGCTCTCTCAGCCTTTCCTCCTCAGGGAGATGCTCAAATCCCTCCAGCATCTTTGTTGCCCTACACTGGGCTCTCTCCAGTAGGTCCCTGTCTCTCCTGAACTGGGGAACCCAGCACTGGAGGCAGGATCCCAGTTGTGGCCTCCCCAGTGCAGAGCAGAGGGGCAGAATGACCTCCCTCCACCTCCTGGCCACACTCTTCCCTACTCAGCCCAGGATTCCCTTGGCCTCTTGGCCACCAGGGCACGTTGCTGGCTCAGGGAGAGTTTCCTGTCCACCAGGACCCCCAGACCCTTCTCCTCAGAAGTACTTTCCAGCAGATCCACCCCCAACCTGTACCGGTGCCCAGAATCCTTCCTCCCCAGGTGCGGGACCCTCCCCTTGCCCTTGTTGAACCTCATGAGGTTCTTCTCTGCCCAGCTCTCCAGCCTTTCCAGGTCACGCTGGATGGCAGCACAGCCTTCTGGAGCGTCAGCCAGCCCTCCCAGTTTGGTGTCATCAGGACACCTGCCATCAGTTACGCTTCTGGGCTTGGGAAGAGACGCGAACTTGTTGGATTTAGTGCAGTCACATCAGGCCCTTGGTCTTTACCTTTCTGCATTGTTGGCTTGGTGATGTGAACATCGCGTTCTTTGCACGCCTCGGAGCTCTGCACATAGATCCTGACGCTTTCGCTGCGATACTGGTCAACCAGTTCTCTCAAGTCAGTCTCTATAGTTGTAGGCAGGCAGTGCTCGTCAACGACGTGGTCCCCAGAGCTCAGCATCTTGCGCTCTTCTTTCTCTTCCATCAGGCTCTCTTGGCTCTACAAGTGTCAAGTGTAGGTGCCAGTTAGCATTCAGGGGGGCCCTGGAGCTGCTGCACTCCCTTCAGAGAAGCTACAGGCAGGGATTCACCTCAAAAGTGTGTGCAAACAGGAGGTGTCACCCCCTGGCACTCAGGCACTCCCCTGGGAGTTCAGTTCCCATCCAGAGCTGGGTCATCAGACTCCCTGGTCTGGAGTGGAAGAGCCGCACCCCAGGCACAGGTTCCTCAGATGAAAAACAGTCTCTCAGTCACCATCTTGTTTCTAATTGTGTCAGGGAGCCAGAGGCTCTCCCCGTTACCGGTGACTGTGGGGCAGCACGTTGGCAAGAGAATGGTTGGCCTGGATTCTCCCAAAGTTCATCCAACCCAAGATGCTCCAAAGAAAACAGTTGGGAGGGAGTGAATGAACGAGTTCCTGTTGTATTTCCATTGGAATGTTTTGCACTGAACCTCACAACCAAACAGGACAAAGAGCTCATCAGCACCTTAAAGGACAAATCACAATCTGGGGGACAGGTCGACTAGATGATGGGAAGACACTTCCATCCCCAGACACAGACGGTGGGAAGACACATCCCTCCATCCCCCTCTGTGCTAAGTTCCCCAGAAAAAGTGTTTATCTCCCCAGAGTGTTCACAAAGCAAACAAATGCGTGGCATCGGCTGGGGCAAAGCGGTGTCACTCCACGGATCTGGTGGCAGACGCTGTTTCCCACACAGTTCCACACTCACCTCCAGGCTGCTGGTCTCAGCTGATTCGGCAGCCGCTCTCCTGGCTGCTCGGAGTGCCTTTATTCTGCGCAAGTATTGTTTTTCCAGCTGGGTGAGGGCATGTTTCTCACTCAGCCACCTTTCAACGTCCCTCGGGCTTTCCAGATCACTTCGAAGATGCATCCTGTTCTGAGTCCAAGCCTCCTCTGTTTGTTGACCCTCTTCTCTACTGGAGGTGATCCCTGGGAATCTGAGGCTATCTCCTTCCTTCTGAACCAGCTGCAAGACAGACCAATGACAGAAATCTCTAGCCTCTGTTGGTTTCAAAAAGGGAGAAGCATGTTTTGCCAGAGCTCCCTACTGCAAAGGAGCAGCTGAGACAACGTCAGCCCTTTTGTTACGAAAAACGGCTGGAGAGCCACACAGAGAGACAAGCTCTCCCCTTCCATGCCACCAGCTGGAGCTGGCTTGAGCCAGGTGCCTGGAAGAGATCCCACTTGAGCTGCAGAGGCAGTGCCAGGGCAAAGATGGCCTCTTCCCAGGCTTAGAGCAGGTCCACTGATGCCTTGGCCAGCTGCTTGTTTTGCTCCTTGGCAAAACTCCTGTGGATACTCCCGTACCTGGGCCCTCTGTGTCCTCTCGCTTTTTCTCCCAGCTTGCTGTTGAGGCAACTCTGGACAGCTGGTGCTTCCTGCTCCTCTGTGCCCTTCCTCCTCCTTCCTCTTGGCCACGGATGCCTGCATTCTTCTTCTAGCATTAATCCCGAATATAGGCTGTCCTCTCTACAGGGACACAACAGCAAAAAACATGACGATGACACCTACTGCAGCCCAGACTGTCCCCCGACCGCGCACCACCACTGACCGCCTGTCCCATGGTCCTTCCCTTCCCACCCACCCCCTGGGCACGGCTCCCATGGGATGGAATACCTGTGCCCAGGAATACTGGGCTACAGTTCTCTTTCTGAGATGAACAATACCCAAAACAGGTAACTGAATTTCTACAATCAAGTGACACAGTTGCCTCAACTGATATTACGCACCTGTCCTGCCTGCCTGTGGTGGTCAGACGTAGGCAACGGCAACTCAGGGCTCCCCAAATGAGTTTCTTTGTGCTGCCTTCCTTCTGCACCCGCACGTTGCAGCAACAGTCTGAAAATACACACCAGAGCTTGGTCAGTCTGCATCCCTAAAGGCTTTGAAGACAAGACTGGATAAAGTCCTGAGCAACTGGTCTGACCTCAGCTCAGAGCTGACTGCTTGGAACACTGGTTTGGCTAGGACTTCCTGAGAGCCCTTCCAGCCTCCGTTATTGGATGAGCTTATAAAACATCCCACAAAAGCACTAGTGTGCAAGGCCACTTGAATTGAGTCTTTTCAGTCTCACCTGCCAGGAGGCCCTCGTCTCTCCATTTTTTCCTGTGCTGCTTTCTCCATATCAGCTCTGGCTGAGTGGTCAAAAGAAGGGCTCTTTTGCAGAAGGACTGATGAGTGATGAAGAGCTGCTGCAAGAATGAAAGGAGAAAACCTCTTAGAAAAGGCAGAAGGAGGCACAGATCTGCTCTGCTAATGTTTGAGGCCTCACTGGGAGTCCTTCCCAGACCCGCTTCCTTGGAGGGAGATCTTAAGCCCTTAAGCCCTTCCTGACACCAGCCCTTGATCCTGTTCAACCCCCAACAGCCACGTTATTCTCTTCAGTGTGAGTTTTCTCCTGCTGCAGCCAGTCCTTCCTCTGGCAGAGCCTTTTGGAGAGAGACAGATCTTGGCACTTAACAATCTCTTTTGGGGGAGCAATTTCTTGGCATGGAGGAGCTATGCTGTGGGGGAGAAACATACTTGAGTGCTGTCAACTGCAGCTAGTGGTGCTGAGCCCCCTGGTGTCTTGCTCCAAAAAACCTGAGTCCTTTGAGGTTTACCAGGAGGGGTAAACAGAGGCACCCAGGGTACCTCTACCATCCCAGGCATCCGTTGTAGCTTGTGCCCTAAGCACCCACCTGTAACAAAGACAGGCAAATGCCCCGATCTGGGAATCAGGCACTGACATTACCTCTTTTTCCCATGATGCTCAAACCCTTCCTGACATCTGAAGATGTCTTTTCGTCTGGGAGGGAAACTCTTCGAGGCACCACTCTCATCTCAAACCTGGAAATAGGAAGAAGGCACCATTCTGAGCACAGGGCTTCTTTGGCAGATGAATGTCAAGGTATCTCTACAGAATCCCCCTCATGTCCGAGGCCACTGGAGCCACCGAGCAGTGCTGGACACAGGGATGGTTCAGCAGCCCCTGGCCAGGCAGAGGTTTTGATTTCTTGCCTCAGTCCTCCTGTGCCTTCTGGTCAAGAAGGTATCTCAGAGATACTTTGATTCACATGAGTTTGACTTTAGGAGGGTTGCCTAAATTCCTGTTTAGCAAACCAGTTCCCCCTGATGGGAGTAATGGTAAAATGCAAATCACAATCAGTGCTGGAGGATGTACTCCAGAGAAAGCCAGAGCAAGGATGAAATCAACAGCCAACCAGTAAGTTGACAGAGCCCTACCAAACATGAGCAGAACACACCCGCGCTTGGTCAGGTAAGGGCTGCAGAAACAAATATACTCACTGTGGAAGCTGGTGAACACGGCCAAAACGGCTCGGGAAGAGAGAGACTTCTTTGTCTGAGATGACCCATTTCTTCTGCAAGAGGGACAGAAACATCTGACGTGACTGCAGGGAAAGGGACTCTATGCTCTCAACAGCCTTTCCGTCGCTCCAAGAATTAGCAGCCCTTCACTTGGCCAAGCACCTCTGCCCCGTGCTAAAACAAGCTGCACAGCGTATCATCTGTGTATCATCACCAGCTTTTTTGCAAGGAGAGGAGTTGATGGCATCAGGCAGGAGACCCCTTGTTCACCAGGGAAGAGGCCCATGGAAGCCAACACAAAGGAAGGCCCTCTACGAGCCAGGCTTGTTCACTGGTTGCAGTGAACTCTTGCTGAACCACGAGCAAGTGCTTCCAAGCTGATTTTATCTCCAGAGTCCTTCCAAAGACTTCCAAAGAGTCTGCGGTGCCTCTGCAGCATGAAGGAACCCAGCCATCAGCTCCTTCTCTTCTGCCAGGCCAGGAGAACTACAGCAACAGCACACCAGCAGCCACAAGGGGCTGGTCTCGGCAAGGCCTCTGCATCTCTGCGCCTCAGCCTCACATCCAGAGCGTGGGGTGAACATCATCACCCCTGCCATTCCTTTGGCCTTTTCCCTACTCATGGCAAGGCTCTTCCAGGGCTTTCCCTCACCCAGCAAAAGTAGTACCGTGCATTTTCCCAGCACCCTTGAACGGCAGCAAATAAAAGAAAGAAGCTACACTGCTACAGACCATGCCGAGTCCAAGTGACCCAGCAGGTTACAGCTGGCCAGCAGAGCTCAGTTCCCCGGTCCTCTGAGGGGATGTCAAACCCAGTCTAAGTAGCCCTGGAAAAACAACAAACTTACAGTCAGTATCTTCTCAACTGTCTCTCCAGACTTGTTGAGGTATAGTAAGAGGTCTTCACAAAATGTCATTGTCACTTCTGTTCCTCGGATAGCAAGAATGCCAACATCCTTTAAAACAAAGTCCAGATCTTCTTTCTTTTTCAGGATGAAGTAGAAGTAGTCCAGGGTCTCCTGCACACACCGCTGCACGACTGTCTCGGAATAGGGCACACCCAAGTCGGTCTTCTTGTAGCTCACCGACACTTTCATAATCTCTCCTGGGAAAGAGGAAGACTATAACTCAGACAGCCTGGAAGGCTGCTCCAAGGTCTCCCCACAGCCTTCTCTTCTCCAGGCTGAACACCCCCAGCTCTCTCAGCCTGTCCTCACATGTCATATACACGGATGTAGGGGAAAACAAAGAATTTCACTGCTCTTCTTACCAGGAACAGGTACAGAAGCACGTTGCAGCTCGTGAGCGTGTGCAACAGCCCAGGACAGCGAAAACATAGGTTTCTGAAATGTGATCATCTCTCCATTGTCAAAAGAGTGAGCTTTTTTGACGTAAAAGGTCCCCAGTCCTGTTATCTTGACAGCCCGAGGCTGGAAAAACAAGAGAAGGGCAAAAATCGGTAGGCTGATAAAACAGAACAAGGACTTGGGAGAGCTGGCAAGGGGGGTGCCAGCTGCTTGTGGCATGGAACACTTTTGCACACCTCAGACTATTATTTGTGTACTTACATATTGCATGTATACAAAATACATGTTTTATGTTAGTATATTAAAAAAACCTAGTAATTCTGTGTCTCAATTTACAGAGAAGCTGGTCTTTGGCATGTTTGCGGCCCAAATTTGTCACTGTGGTGCCATTCTGGGAAGACCACCACCACGGGCTGGCACAGGGTGTGGTGAAGGAACCCCTCATGCCATCTGGGTGAGGGGAGAGGGGAGGGTAGGATCCCACCTCTTCCTTCAGGAGCTGTTTCCGAACGTACTTGGACACAGCCCTCCAAATAGTAAGGACATCTGGAAAGCAAGGGAAAAACACGTCAAGCTCTCTTCAGCAAGCTCATGTCCCTCGTCAGCACAGCTGGAGACATGGCGGTGGTGGATGCACGCGTGCTTCAACAAGCCCCACAGGATAAACCATCTGTGACATGGCCTGGATTCTGACTGGCCTTGGCCTTCTTCCCATGGGACACCTTGGGACAGATCCCTGAGTATGACTCCTGAAGGGTTTACCGTTTATGGAAAGCTTCTTGAGAGTCGGCAACGTGACTGAGCTGCAGAGCTCGATGTTGGTGACCAGTGCTTCCAGGTTTGTCATCTTCTTGCTCTGGGCTCAGCGTGCCAGGCTGCCGAGAGAAGGATTTGGATGTCTTCTACTGGGAAGCACTCCCTCTCCGACGCTGTCGTGGTTTCAGCCAAATTTACCAAAACCAGATTGACAGATGGCCCGTCCTGCCCCCGAAAAGAAAAGAATTAGGAGTTCAGAATGAACTAAACTACTTGAATGAAGTATTAATACTGGAATTAAAATAAGAAGAAAATAATGAAACGGATACAGTATATACAACACCGTATCAAGCTCCCAGGATGACGATCACATCCACAGCAGGCATCAGGAAAAGTCCCAAACTGGACTGGGTGACCGACAGGAGCTGGATTCCAGCTCTGGAGGCAGGAATGTTCGCTTTGGGGTCAAAGGCAGAGGAACAGCCAGGGTCCTCCTGGGACGTCGCCCATCGAAGGAAGAGAGTTAACCCTTTGATCCCTCTGCTTTTATCCTGAGCGTGATGCAGGTGGGATGGAAAAGCCCTGTTGGTCAGTTTTAGGTCCCCCGTCCTGTCCCCTCCTCCCCACAGGGGTGACCTCTCGAGGCTTTTCTGCTTCCCACCCTCCAACGGGGCAAATAACGCCATTCCCTGCCCCTGGTTGTTCCAGCAATAAGGATCAGCCAGGGCCTCTCTGCACCATCCCTTGGTGTGACCAGGTCTCATCACTGGGAGAGAGAACAGTTTCTGAACAATCTGCTGTTAATTCCAGAGTTTAGTGAGTTAGAGGAAGCCCAGATAAAAAAGTAAAACTGTAAACCAGAAAATTGGTTCTTTTTACCTCAAACCAGGACAGACATGCTGGCCTGCGCTTCACAGAACAGTTCCCACACCGTCCCACCGCCTCCCTTCGCCCTCCATGTTTCTGGGAAACAGGAGAGACTTCTCACGTCCCCCGGACCCAAGGCCTCGCAGGGAAGTGAAAGGAGGGTCCTGAGCTCGGGGTTATGCTAAGGAGGAGGCTGTGACACGGGCTGATGTCACAGGGGGACCTTCCCCATTCTGCCCTCGGCTGGGTTCCGTCCTGCGGTGAAAAGGGGGCTGCTCCCAAAACACACCCCCATGGAGGCCGTGGGGCAGGGAGAGCCTCCGAGATGTCACCAAATGAAACAGGGACATGGAATGTGCAGGGCCAACAGAGGCAGGAAGCAGGAACAAAATCCTACAGTTTCTTTCTGATTTTTCGGCCCAGCCATCTGTCACAGTCCCCACGAACCCACAGGTTCAGCATGGAGAAGGGAAGGCTCTGGGGAGCCCTTGAGCCCCTTCCAGTCCCTCAAGGGGCTTACAAGAAAGATGGGGACAAACTCTTTAGCGGGGCCTGTTGGAACAGGACAAGGGGAGAAGGGTTTCAAGATACAAGAGGGGAATTTGAGAGATCTCAGGAAGAAATATTTCAGTCAGGGTGGTGAGACCCTGGAAGAGGTTGCCCAGAGAAGCTGTGGCTGCCTCATCCCTGGAGGGGTTCAAGGCCAGGTTGGAGGGGGCTTGGAGCAACCTGGTCTCCTGGAAGATGTCCCTGCCACTAGAAGGATGATCTTCAAGGTCCCTTCCAACCCAAACCATTCCCTGATTCTATGGCCATTCCACCACTTCCCTGGGTTGGAAGAGACCTTGAAGATCATCAAGGCCAACCATCAACGCGCCACTGACCCATGTCCCTCAGCCCCAGCTTTAAGACCCCTCCAGGGATGGGATTTCAGAAGCGGAGCCACGGGACGATGGAGAACAGTTTTAAACCATAAAATGGGAGATGGAGCTGGGATGTGGGGAAGAACTTCTTTGTTGTGAGGGTGGTGAGACCCTGGAACAGGTTGCCCAGAGAAGCTATGGCTGCCCCATCCCTGGAGGGGTTCAAGGCCAGGAAGACGAAACTAATTCTGAAGGAAAAGTCTCCATGCGTGACCTGTCGGTTGAGACTGCAGCCTCATTAAAGCTTTTTCTTTACATTTAAGCATACATTACAACACCACCAGCTTAAAGATGCTTCAGTGAACAGTGGGTGCTGCAAATCCCCACTGTATTTAGGCGGGCTAAGGAGCTAAAAGCCGCCATCCCAATCCTTAAGCCACCACCTCCGGTAATTAACCCCCTCTCCCTCAGGTAATTGAAGTCCCTGGTGAAAGTTAGCGCCGCAGCGCTGCGCACGGCACGCAGCGCCAACGCCCCCCCAACCCCCTCACCCTCCGCGATTGCACACGGCCCGCAGGGCGGTGTGCCCACAGCTAGACCCGCCACCTTCCCCGTTTGCACACGGCTCCTCGTCCCACAGCGAAGGGGCGTTTGGGCTGAGGGAGGGAGGTGGAGGTTAGTGCTGTTGTTGAGGTGTGTTTGGCTCCAAGAGCCGTTGTTCTCTTCATTTTCTGTCTGTGTGGGTTCCCGTTACACTTTGAGGAGGCAGGTTGTGTGTTGTAGGGATGATAGTGCTGGGAAGGATCTTTTTTGGCCTGCTGCAGTCACCTGCTGGGGTCAGGTGGTCTTGGGGAGGCTCAGCTGAGGGGAGTTGAGCCCCATTTTGGGTCCAGGAGCAAGCTCCTTCCTAGAAAAGGCATTTTCCACGTGTACAGGTGTGGGTGCGTTTCATTTTGGTGAATTGGGTCATGGTGGTAGGTAAGGAATAAGGCCGAAGTATGGCCTAAAGGTTTGCTTGACATAACTGGGCTGCTCTTAGCATGAGTTGACAAATACAGTGGGGTGGTTTTTTTTTTTTGTTTTCTTTCTAACTTGGCCAGCTATAACCAGGGACCTGCCCTGCTGCAGGGGCAAGATAAGTAAGATAAGGTTTTAGGCATGTGTGCAGGGAGCAATCATAGAGGCCAGCACAATGTCATCTTCTGTAGAAGGAACTTGTGTGAAGAACAAGGAGGGATCTGAGAGGATGGTGGTGAATTCTCAGAGAATAAGGAATGTGTTAATTAGTTCTTCAAAATAGCGTGAATCTGTATGTATAATGTGTATAGATGTTAAACTACCTTCACCTGGTAGGTGTACTTGGAGGAGGGATCCCCTGTGCATCCAGCACTGCAATAAAGAATACTCGGTTAAGAGTCATCCCGATTATTGAGGTTTGATTTCACCTTTCACAGCATCATTTTGGAAGACTTGAGTCAAGTGTGTGGTGCTGAGGGTTAAAGGCTTGATGAAAATGTGACAACATAATGGAATAGTTGGAGAGGAGCCTTTTCCTCTAGTACTTAGTGAAGTTGTCCAAGCCTGGAGGTTTTTCCCAGAAGGCAGAGGATCAGTTTTGGCTGGAGTTGGCTTAAATGTGGAGAGCTGCTGCTTAGAGTTCTTTAGAAACCTATCAGATCTTTAAAAATCTGTCAGAGCATTGCTTTCAAAGGCTCAGCTTTCATATAAATAGGCAGCCAGTATTCTATTTACCAAAGACTCTATTTACCACATTGCAAGGGGGTCTGTGCTTGCTGGCATGAAAATCAAGACTCGAGTACTGGTGATTATTAGACGAAGTCCCTTGCCCCATTTCATTAAAATTAACAGTGGTTGGTTGAACTGCTGCAGGTTAATTGGGCAGGAAGTGTTTGAGGGTTCAGGTACTGGCTGGTAAAGCTGGATAGCTGCTGTCTGTGTTTGCCTGCCCTCGTGAGTGCTGGTCATACATTTGCTAATGTAGGTGTTTTATTAACAGGCAGAAGAGTGTCGGCAACATGGCAACTGCTCAGAAGCAAAGGAATTGTGTGGTAGGATTTTCTTGTGTATTTCAGTGCGATTATTTGAATTGGAGAAATCATTGAACTTTAGCTGAGCTGGTGTATCCAGATACTCTGTAATATTTATTCTTTTAAATGTTACGGGTCTGATTAAATTGTTTAATCACAAATAAAGATGCTTAATACCAAAATAGTTGGAGTCTGAACTTTGTGGTCATACCCTTTGTAGCAGTTGGCTGTCTCCTGAAAACAGTGATGCCATGTGTTAGAAATATACTTTATAGATAGGAACAGTCACACTTTTCAATTAAATGAACACATTAAGAGGGCATTGTATTGGATTGCAGACTGTTTGGGTTTGTTGTTGTGGACAGAGGTTAATTCTTTTCTTTAACTTTCAGAGTGCAATTGTATTTCCTAACAAAATATCTACTGAGCAGCAATCCCTGATGCTGGTGAAGAGGCTCCTGGCAGTGGCAGTATCCTGCATTACTTATCTGAGAGGCATCTTTCCTGAAAGTGCCTATGGAACAAGATACATGGATGGTAACAGGCTGTTTTAATGAATTTTTTGCAACATCTGTTGTCATAGGGCTGTTATGAAGTTAATGGGTGGTTTTTTTAGAGCTCCTTAGCCTTCTTAATTAAAAGTAATAGGCCACTTGGGGTGCCTGAAGTGGAACTACAACTGAACTGAACAACAACTAAGAAGTTGTTGTTGGATTTTGTTAGAGAGTGGTGATGCTAATTCAGCAATTCAAACTATGCCTACACCTGTTGGTAATGTTAATTTCAGTCTGCTTTTGATACCTACTTTTTAGGAAGTGAACTTCACTGTGTCAGCAACAGCAGATGCATTCTGTCCTAAGTAAATATCCATGTTTGTATTCTTCTTTTGAGATGTCTGTGTGAAAATCCTGAGGGAAGACAAGAACTGTCCTGGCTCGACTCAGCTGGTGAAATGGTATGTTAATTACAGTGCATATCTAACACTTCCATGGTGTGTCCATTCTGAAAGATACTTTTCTAGTTGTTTCCAGATAAAAAAGTTCACTTGCTATGAGTGAGCAAGAAGCCAGGCAGTGCTTTTAGTGCATATTTACTATGTTGACAAGAATCTTTTTATTTTGAAGTGGGAAGTCAAATGTGTGTTTTGGTAGAGCTGTAGTTGACTTGTACAGTTGCGTTTCTGGGAAGACTTAGGACTCAGTGCTTAGTAGAGAAGAAATAGTTGTATACAGTGTAATTGTGTTGAGTTTCTGTGGGTGGGTGTGAGTGCTCGAGGGTGCGTGTAGATGCAAAAATCTGCGCTTGTGAGACCCCGCCTGGAGTCCTGTGTCCAGCTTTGGAGTCCTCAACTGAGAAGGGACATGGACCTGGTGGAACGGGGCCAGCGGAGGCCACCAAGATGCTCTGAGGGCTGGAGCCCCTCTGCTGTGAGGACAGGCTGAGAGAGCTGGGACTGTTCAGTGTGGAGAAGAGAAGGCTCCGGGGAGACCTTGGAGCAGCCTTCCAGGATGTGAAGGGAGCTCCAGGAGAGCTGGAGAGGAACTCTTGGTCAGGGAGTGGAGGGACAGGACAAGGGGGAAGGGTTTTAAATGGGAAGAGGGGAGATTTAGATCAGATTTTAGGAAGAACTTTGGTGTGAGGGTGGTGAGGCACTGGAAGAGGTTTCCCCGGGAAGCTGTGGCTGCCCCACCCCTGGAGGGGTTCAAGGCCAGGCTGGATGGGGCTTGGAGCAACCTGGTGTGGTGGGAGGTGTCCCAGCCCAGGGCAGGGGGGTTGGAACTCCATGATCCATGAGGTCCCTTCCAACTCAAACCATTCTATGATCTAACTGGCAGTTCCCCTCTAGTTGAACAGGATGCAATGTTAATGCTGTGTATCTTGAATTTAAAGATCTTGCTCTCAGACTTGTATGAGAAAGGGGTGCTGTTACTCACAGTCTATCTGCTCGTACATCTTCAGTTGAGTGCAAGTACGGCACTTGGGACCAAAGGTGTTTATTTTGATTCTCCTTCTGATCACAGTGACTATGAAACTTGTTCATGGCTGGTCTTGTTGCTGTTTAGAAAAGAGTATATAAGCTCTCTGTCTTAAATACTTATTTTTTTGTAGACATATAAAGGGCATCTTTTTTCTTGTTTTTTTTCCCCTTTGCACTTTTACCAGTTGTAGGAGGAGGTGAGGCATTGGGTAGGGCACTGTTCAGCAGGGGGGGTCTGCAGCGGCTGTCAGTGTCGAGGTGTTCAGAGATGTAGGTCTGCGTTCTGATGTTAAAGGTGAAGTTAGTCATCTGCTCTTTGTCCATGTGCTTTCGTTAGGAGAGGTGGGGAAAAAGGCTTCCATTGCTGTAACCTGGAATTTCTTAATTGATCTTCTGTGGTAGAGGAAAGTGAAGTGGTGCTGAGTGCCTTTCACCTTACCCTCACGCATCAGGCAGCAGTGAGAGCAGTGGAGTGGCAACCGGTGGATGCTGACAAGGAAAACCTCCCTGGGGTTTGTCTGAAAAGTATATGCTACCTGTTTGAGCTTTACAGGTGAGCAGGCTTCACGTGCACACCAAAACCAATATTTGCTTTTTGTCTAAATGCAGAAGAAATGTTAAAAAAAAAATATATAAATAGGGTAAGTTTTGGCCCTTTTTTGCATATTTTATACAAAGCAAATTGCAGCATCTGGGTAAGGACAATGTAACTCGCTTATTCTTCAGGTGTGTCTGTGTTTGGCTGAAGTACCTGTTTATTTATAAACTGATAAACGAATACGTATGTAAGAAGGTGTTTGAAAATGGTCCGTGTACAATTGCATGATGTTTTTACTGATAAATTTACTTACAGTTTATATTTTGACTTATTCTGCAAAGAGGGTGGGATGATTTGGTGTTACAAAGATAGTTAGTGCTCGTATCTCTGCTAGTAAGAACACAGAACAACAGAGTAAGTATTTATTGCTGTAATATAATATTAGGAAGGCAAAACTTTGGGGACTGTTTTATTTAGCAGCAAAGCAAATGGAAATTAGGAGTAGATGGACAATGTTATTTAACTTTTGCAGGATGTTAGGATGCTATGATGCCTTGCAGAAGAAATACGTAAGTCTTCTGTATCATTTAGCTGTTTTAAATGTATTGAAACATTTATTTCTGCCGGTGGAGTTACAGGACTGTCTGGTTAAGGAGTAGCTGGGCTTTAATACATTAAAACAGTTTGCTGTGATGTAGGATGAGCAGATGCTTCAGGATGATACTCTTTGTAAACAGAAACATAGTCAGGCATATGTAGGAATATTCTTCTGCCAGTTGAATAAGTCCTTTCTTAGATGAGGAGTTAAATGTACGAAGAGGTTTTTCTTCAAATTGGGACTGTTCAGCCTGGAGAAGAGAAGGCTCTGGGGAGACCTGAGAGCAGCCTTCCAGGATGTGAAGGGAGCTCCAGGAGAGCTGGGGAGGGACTCTTGGTCAGGAAGTCTAGTGACAGGACGAGGGATAACGGTTTTAAGTTGGAAGAGGGGAGATTTAGGTGAGATCTTAGGAAGAAGTTCTTTCCTGTGGGGGTGGTGAGGCACTGGAACAGGTTGCCCAGGGAAGTTGTTGATGCCCCATCCCTGGAAGTGTTGAAGGCCAGGCTGGATGGGGCTTGGAGCAACCTGCTCTAGGGAGAGGTGTCCCTGCCCAGGGCAGGGGGGTTGGAACTGGATGATCTTGAAGGTCCCTTCCAACTCTGACCATTCTATGAAATTGGCCTTAGTTGTCTACGTTGGTTTCCTTCGCTAGAGAAATAAAACAGCTTAGTCAGCAGAAATGGGTTACGGAACACATTTAATGTTATCTTTTTTTTTTTCTCTCTCTAATTATGTTTGTTACAGCTAAGAATGATTGTCCTAGCAGTAAGTATCTTTGAAAAGTAAGGCACATATTTCTTTAAGGTAGATGCTTAGAGATATGTCCAGTTCTTACTCTGCTTCTTCGTTCCTTTACAAACGCAGGTCTATACTCATCCAGAAGACCCTCAGGTAAGTCTGCTAGAATATTACAGGGGATGACAGTACAGTTAGAGCAAAATGTGTAGACAAGCCATAGTACTTAAGGTTCTCATTAACAACAACAACAACAAAAACCAGAAAAAAACCCCAAAAATCTTAAAATATCAACTATGAGAATCTCTAGAGCTAATCAGAATTCCTCCAAAGGGAATTGCCTTTGAATATTTAGTCAGGTTATTCTCAGCCCAGTACAAGAACCCCGAAGTGTTGTTGCGGAAGTAGATGCCCGTGAAGATGAACTGGCCTGGCTCTGTGCAACAAACTTAGGGAACTTCTTTGTGAAAAGCACAGGATGTTGTAACCAACCACTGGGTGTCACCACATTTCTATTACTGGGGTGAAACATTGTGGTAATAATTAAGATTTGAATTATTACTTCATTCTGAAAACTTAAGCAGGTGTTTCCAAAACTTTATCATGATGATTCCTGGAAAATCCTGCAGGTCTTCATTTTTATTTGATGACAATTACCCACGTTAATACTGTTAATTGTTACAGCATTAGAAAGCTGTATTCAGTGTGTGTAAGTGGATCAGCCAGGAGTTGGGCTGTCGTTTTCTTGATAGACTACTTGGCAGAGGCAGCAGCAGCAGCAGTTTGCTTGAGAGCTGACAGTTTAATAGTTCCTGGGTTTGTTTGCAGACGATTACAGAATGTTACCACTTCAAATTCAAGTACACCCACAACGGACCGCTCCTGGATTTCAGCAGGTACCGTCGCTGTGACTTTGTTCTGCACTCTGGTTTTATGGAGCATGGAAATGTTGGAGCTGGATGCCAGGAGTCACTGGTGTCTCATCAGTAGCCCTTCTTGTCAAAGTCGGTTTGCCTTAAATAAAACAAGTAACACTACTAAGAGTTTGCAGAATTTGGGCTTTCAAAAGTACCTGTTCTTTTCTCTTCTGTCAGAATGGGTGTCTTATAAGCATTGTGTAATGTAAAATACAGTAGCTGGTCACTGCTGCTGATCCATAATTCTTTCACTGTGTCCCTGGCTCGGAATTCCATCTTCTGAGGGGCAGGAAGCATGCAGGTCACGTAGCACCAGGAACTGCAGTGGGTACAACCTCAGACCTTGGGCAATAAAAGTGACGTCTGCTTCTGACATACGTGACCCTATGAATCTTACTACTAGGAACAGTTACTGCCTGTATAAATAATAAATCTGAATACTTTGTCCATTTTTTAGTAAGGATAAAAGGAACGATTCCACTATCACCTGTGCAGACACCAAGAAAGCAAGTATTCTCCTGATTCGCAAGATTTACGTTCTGATGCAGAACCTGAGTCCGTTACCCAACGATGTTTGTCTGACTATGAAGCTGTTTTATTATGATGAAGGTAACATTTTCATCTTGCCTCCATTGATCAGCTGTGTTCAGATATTGGCAAACAATTCAAAGAAACCTTTTAATGTATCATCTTTATCATAGAATCACAGAATGGTCAGAGTTGGAAGGGACCTGAAAGATCATCCAGTTCCACCCCCCCTGCCCTGGGCAGGGACACCTCTCCCTAGAGCAGGTTGCTCCAAGCCCCATCCAGCCTGGCCTTAAACACTTCCAGGGATGAGGCATCAACAACTTCCCTGGGCAACCTGTTCCAGTGCCTCACCACCCTCACAGCAAAGAACTTCTTCCGAAGATCTCATCTAAATCTCCCCTCTTCCAATTTCAAACCATTCCCCCTCGTCCTGTCACTAGACTTCCTGACAAAGAGTCCCTCCCCAGCTCTCCTGTAGGCTCCCTTCAGATACTGGAAGGCCGTTATCAGATCTCCCCGGAGCCTTCTCTTTATGGTTGCTGGGACTTGTTAAATGATACAACTTTTGCATTCTGAATCCAAGGGATCTCACTGTTGGAACAGCCTGGTCACTGACTTTGTTGGAACAGGGATTTTAGTGTGTTTTAAAACAAATAAATAGGTAGAGTTTGGCAGAGAATGTTCGTATGTAACATATTTGGCAGACTAGCTCTGGTTTGGATGACTGTTTAAATGTCTAGCTCTGCTTTCAGGGTGTGTTATTGCTTTATAATGAAAAAATCAAAGCTCCTAGCTCATCTCTCTGCATTTCAGTAGCTTTAATTGGGTTTTGCCTGTTGTGCAAAGGAACAAACTTACTTTAATACAAGTTGAATATTGATTATACGCCTCCCCACACACAATTGTTATGGAGTAGCTCTTTGTATTCAAAGGGGAAAAGAGTCTTTTTGCCCCACAAGTTAAAATTAATTTGACAAGACTGGGGTTTATTCTGACACATTTAATGAACTCTCTTCTGCAGTTACACCGTCTGACTACCAACCGCCTGGTTTTAAAGAGGGTGAATGTGAGGGAGTGATATTTGAGGGGGAGCCTCTGTATCTGAATGTGGGTGAAGTGCCAACGCCGTTCCATATGCTGAAAGTTAAAGTTACCACTGAAAAACAACGGATGGAAAATGTGGATAAAAGCATCCTAAAGAGTGGAGAGACTAACATGCCTCTCCAGATGCTCAGAGTGGACAGAGATGATGAAGAGGAGAACCAGAACATGAATGTAAGAGTGCAAATACTTTGTGTAGCTTGTTGAAATCTATTTTGGGTTTTTTTTTTCGTTTATAGTCTAGAAAAAAAGCGATTAAATTTTATATGGCATGTCTTACCACAGCATTAAAAAAAACCCCTTCTGTATTTCCAGATATATTCAAGCAAGACAATATGCCTTCAGTACCTTTTGACTTTAATTTTACTGCTCCAGTTAGCAATCTGTCACTGTTAAAGCAACATTGAACAAGTGCATTTGCATATTGGAATCATGCAATGGTTTGGGTTGGAAGGGACCTTAAAGATTGTGGCGTTCCAATGGAGCTTTAAAACAAGATCAGTTCTGTATCGGGATGGGTTTTTTTGTTTGTTTTTTGTTTGGTTTATTTTTTTTT
>VXBW01004803.1:100607-113693 GCA_013400375.1 Thinocorus orbignyianus
TCTCCTCCTCCCCCTCCTCCTGCCGCAGACGAGCAGCCCCCGGCCCGGGGGCTCTTCGCCACCTTGCCTCCCCCCAAAGCCCCCGTGATGCCCCCTCTTCACCAGCCGCTGGGCAGCGGTTTCCCCCTCCTGCCGCCCCCTCCTTTCCTTGTGGGTCCCCCCCCTGCCATGAGGGGCTTCAGCACCCCGCCGCCGGCCTTATCCCCGGCCCAGGCCTCAGCCCTCGGCCTCCCCGAGCCGCCTGCCAGCGGGAACGGGAGTGGGGAGCAGCCCAGGCTTGGGGGGCTCCTCCTGCCTCCCCCGAGGAATGCTGCCGCCGCCACCACCACCACCACGACCGCTGCCTCTACCCTCAGCTTGCCCCCTCCTGTCTCGGCCTCTGCAGCTCTGCCCGGGGCTGGGGTGGATTTGAGCCTCCCCAAGCCAAAGAAGAGGACGGAGCCGGTGCGGATCACAGTGCCAGAGCTGCAGAAGGGAGATGTGAGTATGAAGGAGATCACCAGCTCTCCTGGGAGGGTGGGAGGGGGGTTTTTCCCTTGCTCAAGCCCTCCCGAGGAGCGCCTTGGTGCGTGAAATCCTCTCCCTGGAGCAGTCAATCCCCTCGTGGATTTGTTTGCCCAGAAAGCACAGTGTCTCTTTCCTTGCCCTCTCCCATGGGAACCCAGCAAAAGTACCAAAACCTAGAGTTGGGGCAGCTATGGGGAGGTTTGTCCCGGCTGCCAGCCCTAATCCTAAAGCTCTTTGCAGGATTAAACCGATAGAGAAACCTTATTTATCATCATCGTGCAGCAGAATCCAGATTATCTGCACCTTTATTTGTTACTGAAGTTAACGAGTCAATGATGTGGGGCTGTTTGGCCTTGCGTGGGGGTATCCTCATTTATTTCCCCCCCCTATTTACTTACCTAAAGGCTTCAGGTATCCTCCAGGTAACTGTTTTTCTCTTCACTTGTCATTTTTTGGTGTTTGCTCTGTGTCTGATGGGGCTCCTGAGCCCTGAATGCAGGCAGCCCTGTGGGAAGGCAGGTCCCAGCTTCCCCCCACCTCTCCTTTTTTGTTTCTTTCCCCCCCCCCGGGTGTCCTTATTCCTTCTTATGTCCTTATTTCACTCCGTCACAGCGTGGAGGTGACGGTTGTGTGGCTGTGTCTGGCCTTGGTCACTGGTTCTGGTGAGACACAACCACCTCTGGCTGCAGGAAGAGCTGGACTGTGGAGTTTTGGGGCATTTCCATGGGGACAGGGAGCTGGAGGAAGAGATTTCACCGCATGGATTTACAGAGTCTCCATCTCTGGAGACATCCAGACTCCACCTGGACAAATTCCTGCTCTAGGAGGAACTGCTTTGGCATGGGGAGGGTTGGAGTAGCTGATCTCCAGAGTTCCTTTCCAACCCTGAATCACTCTGATTCTGTAATTAATAGGGATCTGCCAGCGCTTTCTGCTGCTCCACCCATAACCAGCCTGGGTTTGGCAAATCCCAGAGGCAGAGCTCCTCGTGCCACGGCTCCCAACCATGGCAGGGCTTTCCCAGGGGGAGGAATGATCCCCTTCTCTCATCCCCACTTTTTGCTCACTCACTTTCTTGTGGCTCTTTGGAAGGAAGGGGTGCTCCATGCTAAAAGGAACGTGAGGGCTCTTCGCTCCCTCCCTGGTTGTGCTGGACAAAGCTCAAATGAAAGGAGTTTTATTTCATAGAATCCTAGAATGGTCAGAGTTGGAAGGGACCTTCAAGATCATCCAGTTCCAACCCCCCTGCCCTGGGCAGGGACACCTCTCCCTAGAGCAGGTTGCTCCAAGCCCCATCCAGCCTGGCCTTCAACACTTCCAGGGATGGGGCATCAACAACTTCCCTGGACAACCTGTTCCAGTGCCTCACCACCCTCACAGCAAAGAACTTCTTCCTAAGATCTCATCTCAATCTCCCCTCTTCCAGTTTAAAATCATTCCCCCTCGTCCTGTCACTAGACTTCCTGACCAAGAGTCCCTCCCCAGCTCTCCTGGAGCTCCCTTCACATCCTGGAAGGCTGCTCCAAGGTCTCCCCAGAGCCTTCTCTTCTCCAGGCTGAACAGTCCCAGCTCTCTCAGCCTGTCCTCACAGCAGAGCTGCTCCAGCCCTCCCAGCATCTTGGTGGCCTCCGCTGGACCTGTTCCAACAGTTCCATGTCCTTTCTGTGTTGAGGACTCCAGAGCTGGACACAGGATTCCAGGTGGGGTCTCAGGAGCTCAGAGCAGAGGGGGAGAATCCCCTCCTCTTTTGCTGCAGCCCAGGCTGGGGTTGGTTCCTGGGCTGCCAGCGCGCACTGCCGGCTCCTGGGGAGCTTCTCATCCATGAGGATTTCTCCCTCTGTGTTTCAGTGTGTTGGCTTGGAACAGAACTGCTGCAGGTGGTGGGTGTCAGGTCACAGCAGGAATGCTGAAGGGAGAAAAAGAACCTTAAAACCAGGGCTAGTCCAAGCAGTTCCCATTTGAGATGCCTGGAAGTCCCAGGACATCCTCACTCCTTCCCTCTTTCTCCTCCAAATACTTCCCCATCCCTTTTATTCCCACCTGTGGGGATGCTCCCGGGCAGCCTCCCTGCTTTTAGCTCCTCTCTCTCCCGAAGGCAACATGTGGGGTTTTATGGCAGCTCTTGGCTCTCCTTAATTTCTGCATGTTCTTTGTCTTTGTCCTGTTTTATAATTCAGGCAGGGAGCTGGCAGAAGACCTGCCTTCCTGTAATCTTTTTAAAGTGCTCTGCGAAGCTGTAAAATGATAAAAGATCTTAAAAAGGGCCTTTGCTGCTGCCAGAGACTGGGCCCAGACTTTCTGCTCCACTTCCAAGTGGATATTTAGCAGCTCCCACATCATTGAGAACAATTCCCCGTTAAATCTCCCGCCGTGGTTTGTTTTACACCCTGGCTTTGCCTGGCTTTTTTGTGTTTTCCCCTGGATTAAGGTCATCGGTTTAGTGACAGGATGAGGTTTGAAATGGGAAGAGGGGAGATTGAGATGAGATTTTAGGAAGAAGTTCTTTGGTGTGAGGGTGGTGAGGCACTGGAACAGGTTGCCCAGGGAAGTTGTTGATGCCCCATCCCTGGAAGTGTTTAAGGCCAGGCTGGATGGGGCTTGGAGCAACCTGCTCTAGGGAGAGGTGTCCCTGCCCAGGGCAGGGGGGTTGGAACTCCATGATCTCTAAGGTCCCTTCCAACTCTGACCATTCTATGATCTGTCACCCTGACAGAGGGCACTGACTTTCTGCTGCAGTTTGTCTCCTTTTGGCCTTGCTTTGGGCTTATTTTCCTACAATGTATTAAAAAACAAGAATAAAACATTTCAGCTGTTGGCTCTCTCAATGCTAATTTGGGGGCAGGAGCCAAATATCCAAGTTCTCTGCCCACCCACCCTGCTTTACAGCAGCAGGAAGGAGCCACCTTGAAAACATGGAACTTTGGGTCAGCGAATGCATTTTTGTTTGATCTTTTTTCCCTTTTTTGGGGTTTTTGTTCCCTGAGTTGAATAAATGAGCTTGAGCTGGAGTTTGGCAGCGGATGGGTGGCTCTGGCCAGATTATTTGGGAGGTGATGCTGCCTTCTTTGCAAAGCTCCAGCTCTTTTAACATCTTTGTTGGAGACATGGACAGTGGGATAGAGTGCGCCCTCAGCAAGTTTGCTGATGACACCAAGCTGGGTGGCGCGGTTGACACGCTGGAGGGAAGGAATGGCATCCAGAGGGACCTGGACAGGCTGGAGAGGTGGGATAAGGCAAATGGCATGAAGTTCAACCAAGCCAAGTGCAGAGTCCTGCACCTGGGAGGTGGCAATCCCAGGCACAAGTCGAGGTTTGGCAGAGAATGGCTGGAGAGCAGCCCTGAGGAGAAGGACTTGGGAGTGCTCCTGGATGAGAAGCTCCCCAGGAGCCGGCAGTGCGCGCTGGCAGCCCAGAAACCAACCCCAGCCTGGGCTGCAGGAANGTTGCTGCCCCATCCCTGGAAGTGTTTAAGGCCAGGCTGGATGGGGCTTGGAGCAACCTGCTGTAGGGAGAGGTGTCCCTGCCCAGGGCAGGGGGGTTGGAACTAGATGATCTTGAAGGTCCCTTCCAACTCTGACCATTCTATGGTTCTTACAGCACAACCCTGCCTGTTTTCCTGCCTCTGCCCAGATCCAGCCGGTTCTGAATCCGGTGCCCAGGGCTGTGGCTTCGCTGGGGACAGATTGTTTGTCTCTGGTGCTGGTGACCAGGGCAGGGTTTTATCTCTCTCTACCCCGACAGAGATGCATCAGTGAGACTGTGGAGATAAAAAAAAGAGCTTGATTGCATCCTGCTCCTGCTTTTGAGCTCTGCTCTTGGCAGGTTCTGGACCTGGGTCTGTGTTTCCCTGATTTTGTGGCTGGTTCAACCTGGAAATGAATAAATTGCTCAGTTGTTTTAAGTTTCTTTCCTTCTGTTTTCCTTTCCTCTTTATTGCCTCTTCTCTCCAGCTGTGCTAAGCTCTGGTTTTTCTTTCTCAGTCAGATTCAGAGGAAGATGAACCAGCCAAGAAGAAAAACGCTCTTCAGGTAAATCCCTGGGATGTTCAATTGGACAAGTTTCAGGGGAAGGAGAAAGAGGATTTGGTTGGGACAGGCCTTGGGTTTCCCCTGGTGGGAATCAGCCGCCGAATTGCGCGTATAAAACTCCTGAAATCCCCTGGGATCTCAAGTCCCCTTTTTCCAGGGGGAGGGGCCAGTTCCATACATTGAAATCTCAGGAAAAAAGGTGTGTTTTGGGGTGTTTCCAAGCCCCGCATTTCCCTTGGAAGTAGCGGGACGGTTGTGCTGAGCCCTGGGGAGAGCCGTTAGTGTCGTTAGGGTGGGAGGAGATAATTGGCAGGGTGTGGGGAAGGCTGAACAGTCTCACTCTTAACTTCTCTTTCTTTCTCTCAACCCTTTGTCCTGCATGAAATTCCACTCCCCAGGGACGCGGCGAGGGCTCTGGCTTGTCGGCTTTGCTTCCTCAACCCAAAAACCTGACGGTGAAGGAGCCCAACCGGCTGCTTTTGCCCTACGCTTTCTCGAGGAAAGCGGGAGAAAACGCCTCCGACTCCAAGCCTGCTAAAACCCCAACTTCTTCCTCCAAACCCAAACCTCTTCCCAAGCCGGCCGTGCCCACCACTCCTTCTCCCTCTGCCATCAAAGCCGCTGCCAAAAGCGCTGCCCTGCAGGTAACCAAGCAGATCACGCAGGAGGAAGACGACAGCGATGAAGAGCTGGAGCCCGAGAACTACTTCTCCTTGTCTGACAGGAGCGAGCCCAGCCTGGTGGGGGCTGAGACCTACACTTACTCTGCCACCGTGGGGGCTGAGGACCCACCACCTGGGACAGAACCAGAGCCCCAGTTCCAGGATGCTGCTGCCAACGCCCCCCTGGAATTCAAGACGGGAGCGGGCTCCAGCGGTGCTCAGCACGGCTGGGCACCCAAACCTGAGGAAGACTATGGTGGCCAGAGCTATGGCCAGTTCCCCTCCTACGGCGAGGCTGGAGCGGCTGGTGCTTATTATCAGGTGGGTTGAAGCTTTGATGGTGCTGCTCTGGGATGAGGGGCTTGGAATTTCCTGGAGCGGGATGCAGCTCGTGGGAATCCCACGCTGGCAGGAGACCCGTAGAGGTCACCCCCTCCAACCTCCTGCCCAAAACGGGTCTCTCTCCCAGGTTGAGTGACAAAAATTCCCTCCGAATTCTGGGGAAAACTGCACTTTTCAAAGACTCTGAATTCCTGAAAATATTTCCTTTCTAGCCAGTTAGGGGTGGGATTCAAGGTCCTCGTGGCTTTGAACCTCTCTGGGTTGCAGGGATGAGGAGAAGCGAGCCCCAGGCACCTGACCCACGCTGCCAAGGGGGTTGTTTCATACCACAAACAGCAATTTTGATAGAAATTAGGAAGTCTGCTCCCTGGCTCGCTCTGCCTTGGTGGTGGCAGCCCAGAGAACTCCTCGCCTCGGAGCCAGAGCCCTGAGCCCTTCCTATATTGGGATCAGGATTAATCCTGATTCTTTGCTATTATTCTTAATTATTAGCTGGGGCTGTTCAGCCTGGAGAAGAGAAGGCTCCGGGGAGACCTTGGAGCAGCCTTCCAGGATGTGAAGGGAGCTCCAGGAGAGCTGGGGAGGGACTCTTGGTCAGGAAGTCTAGTGACAGGACGCGGGGGAAAGGTTTGAAATTGGAAGAGGGGAGATTGAGATGAGATCTTAGGAAGAAGTTCTTTGGTGTGAGGGTGGTGAGGCACTGGAACAGGTTGCCCAGGGAAGTTGTTGCTGCCCCATCCCTGGAAGTGTTTAAGGCCAGGCTGGATGGGGCTTGGAGCAACCTGCTCTAGGGAGAGGTGTCCCTGCCCATGGCAGGGGGGTTGGAACTGGATGATCTTGAAGGTCCCTTCCAACTCTGACCATCCTGTGATTCTATGATTTAGTCTTCTCCTAAATCTGTCTGTATTACAACCCTTCCGTTTCCTTGCTTTCCCCGATTTCCCCTTCCCAAGTGGCAATAGGTGGGCAAAATAATTGTCTAAACCATATGAAATTGCTCTGGGTTTTCTCAAACTGTAACAAGTCACCCAGAGCAGGTCTCACAGGATCAAATCCAGGTGGGTTTGGACTCCTCTCCAGAGAGGAAGACCCCAAACCCTCTCTGGGAGGCCTGTTCCAGGGCTCGGCCACCCTCAAAAGAAAGATTTTTTTGAATTATTATTCTTATTTTTTCTCCCTGGTGTTCAGAATCTAACCCTCCTGAGGTAGAGGGGGTGTGGAGCAGAGCCCCAGAGCACTTTAGTGCCACGGGATTCCTCTGGCACGGGAGCTGGAGATGCTTTTTACTGGATAAATGTTTAATTGCTGCTCTCATTTCTAAACCATCCCAGTGTTACTGTCCCTGCTGCCGTCGGGGCGTGGAGCTGGGGCTGTGAAGCCGGGTTGTTTCTAGTAACTCAGCAAAGTGTTTCTCCTTGAGTACCTTTGGAAAAGAAAAAAAAACCCTAAATAATGCAATGCTGGAGTAATGAGATGTGATTAATGACGCCCTGGGAAGAGATCCCCCTGTGCCGTGCTCTGCTCCCTGCTGGAATCCCCCTTCCGGGTGGAAAAGCAGCAGCAGCAGCTCCTGGGGCTGGATTCAGCGCTGGGGCTCAGTTCTTCCAGCATGGATTTTGTTTCTTTTTTTCATAGAATCACAGAATGGTCAGAGTTGGAAGGGACCTTAAAGAGCATCCAGTTCCAACCCCCCTGCCATGGGCAGGGACACCTCTCCCTAGAGCAGGTTGCTCCAAGCCCCATCCAGCCTGGCCTTAAACACTTCCAGGGATGGGGCATCAGCAACTTCCCTGGGCAACCTGTTCCAGTGCCTCACCCTTCATGGAATGGCTTGGGTGGGAAGGGACCTTAAAGGTCATCTCATCCCCCAGTCATGCCCTGGGCAGGGACACCTCTCCCTAGAGCAGGTTGCTCCAAGCCTCATCCAACCTGGCCTTGAACACTTCCAGGGATGAGGCATCAACAACTTCCCTGGGCAACCTGTTCCAGTGCCTCACCACCCTCACACCAAAGAACTTCTCCCTAAGATCTCATCTAAATCTCCCCTCTTCCAGTTTAAAACCATTACCCTTTGCTTTGCTCTGGTGACAAACTGGTTTTCCTTCTCCCCCCCAGGATTACTACGGCAGTGGATACTACCAGCAGGAGATGGACCCGGCCCAGGCGGCGCCGCAGGAGATGGGCAGCGACTCCTCCTTCATCGATGACGAAGCGGTTGGCACTTCCCTGTCTCTCCTCTCTGCAGAGTTTGCTTCTCAGCTCTGCAGGAGCTCCACACGGGCTCCACCACCACCACACTCCTGCCCCACAGCACCACCTGCACTGGGTTATAGTTTCTTGGGATCTAGCACTGGGCTACTGGTCTGTGGGGCTGCTGCTCCAGATGGGTTTGCTTGCTTTAGAAGGAGGTGATATTTATTCATCTCCACCAAACTCATTCTCTTGAGGGGTTTCTGGGGCAGACAAGGTGTGTAGAAGGAAAACGAGGTGCCCGTTCCTTTGTGGCACATCCTCTGACACGGGCACCCTCTGCTCTTCCCTGGGGAGGCCTCATCTGGAGCACTGGGACCAGTTCTGGGCTCCCCAGTTCCAGAAGGACATTGAACTGCTGGAGAGGGATCAACGAAGGGATGCTGAGGGGCCTGGAGCATCTCTCTGAGGAGGAAAGGCTGAGGGACTTGGGGCTTTTGAGTCTGGAGAAGAGAAGGCTGAGGGGGGTCTGATCAAGGGGGGTGTCAGGAGGATGGGGCCAGGCTTTTTCCAGTGGTTCCCAGTGAGAGGACAAGAGGGAACGGGCACAAACTGGACCATGAGAAGCTCCATCTCAACATGAGGAGGAACTTCTTGGGTTTGAGGGTGGCAGAGGCTGCCCAGAGAGGTGTCTCCTTCTCTGGAGACATCCAAACCCCTCTGGACACGCTCCTGTGGGACCTGCTCTGGGTGGGGTTGGAGGAGATGATCTCCAGAGGTCCCTTCCCACCCCGTAGCGTTCTGTGGTGAACTCCCCACTTCCTTCAAATACTCAAAAACCTGTTAAAAAAGAAGAAAACCGAAACCTTTCCTATTTTTGATCTAATCTAGAAGCTGCCAGCCTGGTTGGCTGAGCCGGTCAGTGCTGCAGGAGCTCATCTGGTGCTCACTGCTTTTTGGGAATGAATAAAAAAAGGGGCCTCTTTTTATTTATTTTTTTAGTTTTTTTTTTGCTTTGGAGCTGGATTTGTGTTCTGGGAGGTGGTTTGTGAGCAGCAAATGCTGTAGGTGCCTCCTTAGGGCTTGAAACAAGACTCCCAGAGGCCTGAGGGTGTTCTGAGCAAGAGTGAATGCCTTTGAAATGTGTAGAAAAATGAGATTAGAACCTTCACGGGGAGCAGCTGAAGATATTATAGAATCATGGAATGGTCAGAGTTGGAAGGGACCTTCAAGATCATCCAGTTCCAACCCCCCTGCCCTGGACAGGGACACCTCTCCCTAGAGCAGGTTGCTCCAAGCCCCATCCAGCCTAGCCTTAAACACTTCCAGGGATGGGGCANTCTTTTGATGCAGCCCAGGATGGGGTTGGTCCAACCTCTCCTGTTGTGGAGGAGCCCAGGCCTGGAGCCCCTCTGTTTTGGGTTGATGTTTTGGTGTTTCAGGGTCTGTAATTCCTGTTTTTTTTCTCTCCTCCCTTTCAGTTCAAGCGCCTGCAGGGCAAGCGGAACCGAGGGAGGGAAGAGATCAACTTTGTGGACATCAAAGGTGACGACCAGCTGAGTGGAGCCCAGCAGTGGCTGACCAAGTCCTTAACTGAGGAGAAGACCATGAAATCCTTCAGCAAGGTGCGGGCCTGGAGGTGGAGACGCTGCCTGGGGTTGTGAAACCTCACTGGGGGGACAGAGAACCCCTGTATTTAAAGAAAAATGAAGAAATTAGAGAGCAATAGAGCATTTCAAGCACAGTCCCAGCGTGGTGAAGATCAGCCAGGAACTGTTTTAGCCTAAAGGATCTGCTGGGAGATGTTTGATAGGGAAGAAATGCTGCTTGAAAGGGCTTTGGGCAGGCTCTTGTCCTGCTGCCTGAGCTGGCGTTCCTCCTGGCCTTAACCATTCATCCTGCTTTTCCCTTTCTAGAAAAAAGGAGATCAGCCCACGGGGCAGCAGAGGAGGAAACACCAGATCACCTACCTGATCCATCAGGTGAGTGGAAACCCCCTCTGGGTGGAATTCCCAGGGTTAATCCTGGAGGAACTGGGGTCTGTCCCTGATTGAGGACACGCTGAGCCAGCCCTGCAGCGGTGGCTGGGCCATGGGATGTCCTGGCCACTGCTGGTCCAAGCAGGCTCCTGGCAGAGCCCTGGGGGTGTCCCAGCCTGGAGTTTTTAGCTTCCCTTCTGCTTTGCCTGGCTCTGTGTGTGTGTGTGGTTGTGTGTTCCGGAGCCTCTCGGCTTCCTGTCTCCGTCAGGAGCGGCTGCCGAGCCCATCCCACAAGAGAAGCTGCTTTTTTCCAGCCCCAGTGAAATGCCTCCGTGCCCCCAATTATTAATCCAAGGCCTCTTGTCAAGATAATTGTGCTCAGCTCCTGGAAAGAGGCTTCTCTGTCGCCCTCAGCGGGGGCAGAGGAGGGCGAGAGGCTGCTGAGTCAGCGAAGGGGCCGGCCTGATGTTCATCCTCTCCCGTTTCCGCAGGCGAAGGAGAGGGAACTGGAACTGAAAAACACATGGTCTGAAAACAAGCTCAGCCGCCGCCAGACTCAAGCCAAATACGGATTCTAACAGCCTCTCCTCCTGGATTTTGGCTGCTGACCCAGCTGTGGCAGACGTCTCCTGGCCTCCTGGAGATCAAGCCCCCTCCGGGGGCTGCTGGGCTGGCACGGGATGCTCCGAGAGAGGTTTTGTGTGAGCCTGGCCCTGAAACTCCACCTGTAAACTTTCCCCTCCCTCTTCCTAAAGATAACCTGGAAGGTTCAAAGCCAAGCCTGGCCCCTGCAGCTGGTGACAGTCCCCAAGGTGGCCGTGGGAACGGTGCCTGCTCCGAGGCTTCTGGCCTGTGCCTCCGGCTGCGGCTCCTCCTCCTCCTCCGCTGGAACCTTGGGCAGAGTCTCAATAAAAGGTCCCAATTCCCACTTTATTCCTTCCTTGGGCTCGCAGTATGTTGAGAGTGTCATTTTCCTTTGGAAAAGACAGAGTTTCAAGAGCCTGGCTTTCTTTTTTTGTTGTTTTCTTTGTCCTTTGAGCCTCCCTCCCGGCTCTGGGTGCCCCCGGCGCTCCCCTCCTGCCAATGACTTGGATTATTTGGATTCTTATTTTTTATTTAATTCTATTTTATGTTACTTTTTTCCAAGTGTGGTTAAGGCAGTGCTTTTGTCCTCGGCTCCTCCGGTGTCTCTGAGGGGAAAACTCCTTTCCAGGTTGGATCTTGCCCTGGAGAAAACGCCCTGAGTGTGGGAGGCACGATGAAGAATATACAAGAAACCAAAACAAAGCAGCCGGGCTCCGTTCCCCAGCCCCAGGGCTTTGGGATAACCCTCCTCTGTCTTTTTTTTTTGGTTTTTCCCCTCTTTTGCCCCTTTTTTGTTTCCTCCTGCCCCGTTCCAGGCTGCTCCTGGGATTTTTGGAGCTGCTTGTTTCCCTCCTGGCGTTGCAGAGGGGTGAAGCCTCAGCCTTTCCTCCGATGAGAAGCTGCTGACTGTACTTTTTAGTTTCATTTTGCCTTTTCTTTCCTGGTTTGTTTGGATCCATCCTCTTTCAATTCAGTGCTAACTTTTCCCCTCCTGGCTGGGAAGAGGAGAACCCCCCCCTGGTCCGTCCAGCCTTAGTTTTCCAAGGGGAATGATTTTGCTTTTGATTTTGAAGGTATTTGGAAGCGTTAAGGCCGCAACCACCCCAGCCCAAACCTCTGTGGCCTGATTTGTTCCCCGAAGGGAAGAGAGAGCTGCTGGGATTCTTCAACATTCCCACCCCCAAGAGGTTCTGTTTCTCCTAACAGCTCCTATATGTTATTCCCTTCAGGAAAAACTCCCAAGAGGTTGCTTTTTCTCCTCCTGTTACCTGTTAAAAACCAAGAAACCCCCCACCCCCAGGAATGAAGTTTTTTCTTAGAATATTTAAAAACCAAACAGCAAAACAACAAAAAAATGGATATCTGATTCCTTAGTTTAGTTCCCTGGATGTTTTAGGACTTTGCAGAGCCCCCTTTTTGGAGTATTTGGATGCCCGGAATAAAGTTACTGTTGAGTAATTTATTCATATCTTGTATGTACAGTGAAACCCTCGGAGAAGAGATTTGATAAAAGGAGAATAAACTTTTAAAATGAAGCCAAACCACCCCCGTCTCCATCCTGTGGAGCTTCCAAGCCTTCCTTTCCCTCCTCCTCACCCCTGAGGCTGGAGGATTCCCGGCACCCCCGGAGTTTTGGGGGGGTTTCCCCTCCCTTTATCCACGGTGGGTGATGAAAACGCTCGCTGGAGGGTGTTGGGGTGCAGCCCAGAGTGTGTCTGGGGGGGATTTTGTGCTTCCCACTGGGAATTCCCACCTTGAAAATACGGAGTTCTGGGTTTGGGGGGTCCGGGAGCCGAGGCAGGGGCTGGACTTCAAGGGGTTCCTGCATTTTTTGTCCCGTTTCGGCTCCATTTTAGCCCGAGAAGGGGGTTACGGGGAGGGGAATCGCTCCGATTTGAGCCAGTTCAGAACAACAAAATGTGGGATTGGGAGAAGTGGAGATGAGGTTTTTTCCCAAGAGGTAAAAGGAACCAACTCCAACCCCTCGGCCCTTCTTTCCTCCCCCCACTCTTGACCCTCCCACACCCCCTCCAGGACTTTTCTGCTCCCTTTGGCTGCTGCGAGGGTGACGTCGGCTCCGTGTCCTTTGGGACGGGGTTCCACACGTCTCGGGGTGGTGTCACCGACCCAACAGTTGGATTTTATCCTCTGTTTTGGTGTTATTCCCGGGAGTTTTGGCCAAGGAGACACTCAGGGCTGGACGGTGTTGCTGTGGTTGGTGTCACCCACCCAACAGTTGGATTTGGTGCAGATCCTGTGGTGTTTTGGCCAAGGAAACACTCGGGGCTTGACGGTGTTGCTGTGGTCGGTGTCACCCACCCAACAGTTGGATTTGGTGCAGATCCTGTGGTGTTTTGGCCAAGGAGACACTCAGGGCTTGACAGTGTCGCTGTGGTTGGTGTCACCAACCCAGATCCTGTGGTGTTTTGGCCGAGGAAACAGGTCCTGGAGGTGCTGCCACGGGGCTGGGAACACCCGGAGCGGCTGCGGCATCGCCCCGGCTTGCGGCTGTTTGATGTCAGGCTGCTCTCCTGTGCCCAGGACCTGTCTCTGCTTTTACTCCAACAGCCTTTTCCCGCCCTCCTCCTGTTAATAAAAGTCTTCTGAATGCCCTCGGAGAGAAATTAAATGCCTTTCCCCTCTTCCAACTGTCTGGCCAGGCTTGGGAAGGGCGTGGGAATCCCAGTGCGGAACGGACTGGTATCAGGTGGGCTGCGGAGAGGGGTTCGGAGTGACCTTTGGAGCTCTCCTGCCCAGGTCCCAGGGTGGTGATGGAGCCCCAGAGGTTCCTCC